>JANBPT010000465.1:0-34596 GCA_027575765.1 Tieghemiomyces parasiticus | reverse complement strand
GGCACCAATGCCTCCCTCTGTATCACTAAGGCTGAAGTGTAAGCGGGGACCTACAGGAAAAGTCTAATAACCGTGACCGCCCTGTACCCCCTCTCCCTCTAATCTGAGCGATGGGACATCATTTTCAAAGCAAGTATAAAAGTAGAGTGGCCCTATAGCTACGCGATCGGTATGGATCTAGATGATGGCCTTAGCTTTCCTCAGTACGGTGTGAGCCCTACTATCGGGCTGTGAATGATAGGCGCGTACCAATGTAGGCTCGTGGTACTGGGCGTTTCTAACCTTTCAGCTCCGCTCTAGCAGTATATATATATATCATCCCCATTTGCTCGGGTTCGATATCAAATCAACTTTGAACTTTATTATAACAATAAAGTGACGGATAACGTAGCCATCAAGGAGCCTTGAGCACTAGAGCACTTACTCTCGCGCGTGTTGGTGGCGCTCGACGAGGTGCACCGCTCAAATACTACCGCATAACAAAGTATGGAAAGAAAGGCGAGACTCGAATGGGTCGTCGAAATTTACCACGTGATCTACAGGCCGTCCAGTCCCATAGCATCAAGGGCCAATCAAATCGGGTGTACCTCACCAGGGAATCCCATCATGGGCCAAGGTTCGCCCTACCCTCCCCACCTAGTGGGAGAAATACCGTCCCGTTGGGATGTGAGGCCCATGGCCCCCCATAGCCACATCCAAATGTTAGAAAGGGGAAGACGGCCTGGAAACTGCCTAGTTGGACACCACCACACTGTATAGAGGGGTGTGATCAGGTTAAAGCCCGTAGATGGGCCGAGGAATGTCCAAAGGCTTGTATAATATCCACGTTGAAAGTACCAGTTGCTAAGGTTCCCTCTCTTACTCCTCCGCCGCGTCGCTGGTCGTTTTTTCCTTAGCCCCACCTCACTCAACCACAAGTGGTACGTAGAAATCCCATAATACACGTCCATATCGAGCCGCCTGTCCGTTGCCCCGTGTCCCTAGCCTCGCCATCCATCCATCCATCGGGCCGTATGGCCCCGGGATAACATCGAACGACCGATCCCCTTCATCACGCGGATGTTAGGTCCAAGAAGCCTCCGGTCAAGATCAATGGGCCCTGGTCTACCTGTGGCTTTGGCTGGGAGAACGGATGGATGGATGGTGCGGAAAGGGCCCGGCGTAACACCGTACAGACCTAACGGAGCGAAATCAGCGGGTCTGCATCGTCGTGCGAAATTCCCCGGCAGGAAGATGAGTGCCAGCAGGGTTCCACGTGGACTCTCCAATTGTTGGCAATCTCCACAATACCCGCATGCGCCCAGCTCCCTAAACTAATCCCACTGACCATATACTCGCCCGCTTCCCCAACCACCCAACAGATATCTAGTTCACCATGGTTCTCCCCGAAGAAGCCAAGTCGGAGTCCGGCACCGTCCTGCTCTTCAACAAGTGGTCGTACGACGATGTGGAGATCAAGGACATCTCGCTGACCGACTACCTGCAGATCCGCCAGCAGGTGTACCTGCCCCACACCGCTGGCCGCTTCGCCTCGCAGAAGTTCCGCAAGGCGCAATGCCCCATCGTTGAGCGTCTGACCAACTCGCTCATGATGCACGGTCGCAACACGGGCAAGAAGCTGATGGCTGTCCGCATCATCAAGCACGCCTTTGAGATTATCCACCTGCTCACCGAGCAGAACCCCATCCAGGTGGTGATTGACGCCATTGTCAACACCGGCCCGCGTGAAGACTCCACCCGTATCGGTTCCGCCGGTACCGTCCGCCGTCAGGCCGTCGATGTGTCCCCGCTCCGTCGTGTCAACCAGTCCATCTACCTGCTGAGCACCGGTGCCCGTGAGGCCGCGTTCCGTAACGTCAAGACCATCGCCGAGTGCCTGGCTGACGAGCTCATCAACGCCGCCAAGGGTTCTTCCAACAGCTACGCCATCAAGAAGAAGGACGAGCTGGAGCGTGTCGCCAAGAGCAACCGTTAAAAAAGAATGCGCGAGATCGAAGTGCCACTTCGTTTCCCTCCTTTTTTTTTATTGGATCCCCTTACCCACCCCCCAACAACCACTGTCATGTATCACACACTCTTCCTTGCCCACCTCCCAATATACCCCCCCCCTCTCCACCCGTCGCTCGTGTGTGTGTGTGGAACTCTATAAAACGCCGAGACCTTTGTTTAACCCGGACACATTGTTCTCAATTTTTTTGTGCGTAACGTCTTCCACCTCCCCGCGCGACGTGCGCCTCCACTACTGCAGCTTGGTAGGGTTTGGATTACAAGGTATTTTGGTTTGGGGTTGGTTGAGGAGATTTTGGGAACCCGTGCGCGGAGAATATAGGCTTATTAAAAAACAGTCAAATAGTAGAATTGTACACTGGGGGGTGGGCCAGCTGATAATGGTGAGGACAAAAGGCATATACAAATGCGATTGTAGAAAACGTCCCCCTAATCTCATTGACGCTGCAACTACATGACCCAGCAGCAACGAAGTCACAATTGAACCGTCCGGTGCGTGTTGACCAAGGGCAGTGCGTCCTGGTCGAGCAGCTGCGAGTTGACAGTTATTGGTGGTTAATCTCCGAGCATTGCCAACTTGTCAAAACAAAAACAACCCGCAAGAGCTAGGCGGTAACGATAGTAATAGGATGGCAATCTAAAGATCATTTCTCAACGTAATGATCCCTTCTTCATCCTCTGACATGGCGGGCCCCCTCCAAAAAAAAAACTATAGATGAAGGTCACTGAATCGCCGTCGTCCGCTACCCCTGATCTGAAGCTGTGAAACGAAAGGGGTCCTCCCTACGCAGGGTATTGGCCGACGAATTGTCGGGTGAGGTACTCGAAGTCCATCGTTAGCGTCTTGCCAGCAGAATCTAGACATAGTAATTTACCGGTCAGGAATCGCAATCGCATCATGCCGACCACCAGGAGATACAATAGGATTATGATCGACTATATTTATAGCTAATATATACTATATGGTAACAAAAATTTCATGCAGTGGCTCAATGGTTTAGTGGTATAATACTCCCTTAGGGTGGGAGTGGTCCTGGGTTCGATTCCCAGTTGAGCCCTCATTTTTAATTTTTTTGGTGAGCCGCTGTACAGCGATCAGCCACCCTGAACTATCCGTAGTTCATTTTTTTGGTTGCCCTTTCCCTACATTAGATGCTTCCTCCTGAATAAACTAGCATCGGTATTTTATATATACAGTGCATGGTCTTTTTTTATTTTCAGTGGCTGAGGAATCTTTATAATATTACGGTGAACCTGCCTCTTAACCTAGAGGAAAGCAAAGGATGCGGCCGGTGGAAAATGGCAACGCTGGAAAACCTTGTACCCAAGCACACTATCGACCGATCCGTGCCTAGCACGACGGATTCACCACGATTCATCCTCCCCCCTCCGGGTAATTGAGGCTAAGCCCCCTGCTTCGACCAGTGGGGTTTGGGCCCCAAGTTCCAGGCACTCAAACGATACAAGGCCTGTCAAGCCCCTTATGACAGATGCGTACCAATGTTGATGATTGCATTGATATCTAACATTATTGCAGCCTACTCGCTTAAATCCTCCCTTACCGGGTTGCTTACTTGAACCCTTATTCACTCAAACCCTTCTCCCACGGGTTGCGCACCTCGTTACAACATCACAAAACTTGTCACTTTATTCAGCTGTGGTTTAGCATTACCCGAGTAAGGTAGTATGGTTGCGGATACTTTCTTTTTTTTGAGGGGGAGAGAGAGGTCGTTTTTGGTTTGTACCTTTCTAGCTACTAGGCCTTCCGCGTCATTTTGCTCTGTTTACGACGCATCTCCTTCTTACGTTCCTTTTCCTCCCACTTACGTTGGGCACTGGGCGACATTTTACTGACCCGCTCAGCCGCCATCTTCTTCTTTTCGGCTTTCAGTTGTTGAGCACGTTCCTGACGCAGCTCAGCCTCGGACTTAATTAAACCCTTGAGAGCCTCGGTGCGGGCCTTGAGGAGCCGGGCTTTGGTATCCACACGGAGGCGGAGTTTCTCGGGAATGTAGTCCACGAGGGCAAGGATGTATTCCAGAGCCTCGACGACCGGGGCCAGGTTATCAGCACTTCGGATGGCCAGAACGGCTTGCAATTTAAGGTGGGGTTCGGGTCGGTCGGCGACGGTCTCGGCGGTGGGTTCCTCGAGAGGCTGATCGGTGACAAACAGTTCTTCGAGCGCACAGTCCGGGGAAGTGAGTAGTTCCCTGAGTCCGGTGGCAGTGAAGGCGTCGATGAATTCCGGGGCTTCGATAAAGGACGTAAACTTGCTCGAGCCCGAGGTGGGGTGGTTCAGGAAGGGCACCTGGCGGGTGAAGGTCTTGAGGTCGTACCGGTCTTGGAAGGTCGAATTGGCCATCCGCCGCGGTACGACACCAAATACGAACCCCGAGGCACTGGCCCCCTCCTCGGGTCGAGAGAGGTGGACCTCGATTTCGAGGCGATCCATGCTGGGCGTGATGAGCGAGTAGAGGTACCGGAACAAGTCTTGACGGGCCTTGAGTTGGAGGAATCCGTGCAGGGATACGCAGTTCCGGCGGCCACTACCGTATAGTACGGTATGGGAGGCGCCGTCCGGCAACAGGAACCCCCGGCCATCGCCAACGTAGCTGAACTGCTGGTCCAAGACGGGTTTGAGGGCCCGGGCAATGCGCTGAGTTAGCGCCCGGTTGGTCCGTGCACCGTAGAAGTAGGTGACAGCGACCGCCGCGAAGGTGAGTATAATGAGGGCCTCCGGGATGAACTGGTCCCAACTTAGGTCCACATCCACCACCTCGCGCCGCCGGAAGAGGCTGCCCAGTCCGCTGAAGGTCTCAGACTGTTCGGCAGCCGCCGCAGCGGTGCCGATCAGCCCGGCGAGCGTGGCCAGTGCAAGAAGGGGCATGGCCAGATGGAAGGGCGAAATGGAACGCGTTGCCAGGAGATAGGTATTACCAATGAAGGCAAGGAGGGGGGGTCTGAAGGGCGAATTTAGGAAGTGACCCGATGCGAAACCCAAAGAGAAATCGGGGATGAGCTGAGCTGACGGAGTCGGATGAGGGCTGGGGCAAGGCAGGGTTACTCCGGAGATCAATAGCCCTGGGTGCTGCCGTCTGGTAAGACATAGGGTGTTTCTACCCTTATGGGGAGGAACGCTCCTGCCACGTAGGACAATGGGGCCCCGCGGAAAGCGGTCGACGGTCGAGATGAGCAGGGCATCACACGCCCCCTGTTCGTGTATCGCGGAGTAGGTCAAGGGCGTGCCACTCGTAGATGTGCTGTACGCACCTGTAAGCCTAATAGGGCACCGACGGGCCTACTCTCGTCTAGGCCAACCCTACAGTCCTACTGAGACTTCGCCACGGTCGTCCAGGGTTGTTTTGCCCGTCCTTTTTGACCGGTTGTCGACCGCTTCTCCTTCTAGCCTGTCCAGCCTTAGCCTTTCCCCTCTCCAGCATAGCCCTGCTACCATTACCTCGCCCTCTCGCACACTGCACCTAATTTCCGCTATGACTTCCAAGTCACCCTCACTACCGTCGGATCCCCCCGGTGCGCTCGCCACTGTCAACAGCGTCATCAACGGCCCCCTGGGCCTCTCCTCCCTAGGCTCCGGGATGGACCCGGAACAGTTGGAGCAACTGGGACCGGTCATCCGGTCGGTCTACCGCACGGGCAAGCAAGACCAGTTCAAGACGCAACTGCAGGCGCTAGCCCAGCAGAAGGAGGCCGAAATGGAGCGGCTCTGCGGGTCGCACCACGGCGAGTTCGTGCGGGCGGTTGACGAGCTCCTCCAAATCCGCCAGAATTCCGTAGACCTTCACGACGAAGTGCAGTACCTCAACCAGCAACTGCAGCAGTCGGGCCGCGACCTGTCAACCAAGCAGGCCGAGCTGCTCAACCTGAAACGGGTCCACCGGAACATCCACATGGCCTCCCAGTGCATCGCGTCCAGCCTGGATGTGGTTAAGATGGCTGACCGCGTCATTGCGGATATCGGCAACCGGGAGTTTTACAGTGCTCTGCGGACCCTGGGGAAACTCAAAGAGGACCATTTGCCGCCGCTCCTGGTGTACTCCTTTGCGAGGTATCTGTACGACAGCCTGCCGGCCATTGAGATTCAGCTGCGTGACGCCGTGCTGGCCGATATGCGCGAGTGGTTCGCCCAGCTCCGAGCCAAGTCTAACCAGATGGGCCGACATTTGATGGAAAGTATGGCCCAGCGCCAGGACGTCTGGGCTACTCGGCGGCGTAACATGGCAGCCGAGGCTAGCGATGGTAACGATGGCCGGGCTGGGCTTGACTACGTGAGTACCGCCGTCGAGTTCGTGCTGGATGAAGACATTGCGCGTAAGTGAACGAATGGGAGGCGAAGTGAACGGTTGGCTCAGTGGGTTCTTTGTTGTTGTTGAACCTGCCTTAGTAGGCCACAGGATTGCCTTGGCGGAGCACATGGCCCGACGGGTTTCTAGCCGCGCTATACTGCGCCTGGCGGCTTAGCCTCCTTATATATATACATATATATGTGGCTTACCCACCCTCTCCGCTCGCTGACAAACGCATTACCACCCCTGGATCTATCTGCTTACCCGACCTCCTTCCACATCCATACATTTTGCTTATCTCCCCACCAGCCCAAGACCTATCATCGCTAGACCTCCAACCGCTCTACCAGTGCCTGCACATCCACGATAAACTGGGTCATCGCAAGCAGTTCAAACAGTCTTTCGAGGAAGACCGGAGGACGCAGGCCAACCAGATGGTCACGCGGCGCTTCGACTTTAAACTCGGGTCCCTCGAAGGGTTCCGCGGCAAACTGCACGACATTATCGGATTCTTCATTATCGAGTACCAGATCGTTACCACCACCCGTGATTTCCGGTCCAAGACCGAGGTAGACTCGCTGTGGGATTCGGTCATCACCAATTTCTGTGATACCCTGGCCCAGAACGTCCAGGATATCGTTGGCAAGCAGTCAGTACTGACTTCCATCAAGCAGCTACTCCTGACATTTACGTTCATTCTCGAGGTAAGTGTTGGGGAAGCGGCCCACTCCTTCCGTAGGCAGGCGCCCAGGGGAACAGCTGGCTGGTGGACGAGCATCTGTTTCTTCTGATGCACTTCACTTCCCCTTCTTTCGGGGGGAGAGGATTTCTGGGGCAACCTTGAAACCCTGCTACTGGACTTGCGCATGGTGATTTTTTTAAAGAAAAGAGAGAGAGGTAGAGTACTCTTAGATGCGTAGGCGGAGGGGGGAAGAGGGGAGGGTAATGCGGAGAAAATACGGGTGGGAGGCAGGTGAGCCGGCTGGGACCCAAAGCGCTGGGTGGGTTCAGGACATGGTTATTCCGGCGGCCGCCTACTGTCGCTTTGGCCAACCCCCAGGTGCCTGACGGAGCAGTCCCAATTGTATCGTTTCCGGAATGTGCTGTCGGACAACTATACAGTGTAAGAGGGCGGCCGGGCGGTTTACACACCTCAATGGGCTTTCTTACCCCTCCCTATTTTATTCCTCCACTCAGTTTTTTACCCTCTGAGGTAGCCGTTACTAATTGCATGGTTGCCATCCTACTCACACCGGCCCTCCTCCCCCGTCAAACCCACCGGTACTTATCAGGACTACTCCTACGACGTGCGCAAGCTGAAGGAACTTAACTACGCCATGTTGAGTTTCTAACCCTTGCGATCAGCTCGGCCTTGGCAACGCCGCCTCGGCTCAACGAGGATTCCATCATCTCTGCCCTGTACATTACGAGCCTGCCAGTTGGCTGAGGGCCCCATAGGTTTTCGTCAATGATTGCCTCCGCCTGAACCTCTGCCCATCGACTCCCTACCGTAGCTGAGCTCTCCCGCAGCCGCCATTAAAATATAATTCCTTCCCTATCACACGACCTTTGGTTCAGTCCTTCACACTTTCGCCGGCAGCTTTAGGATAGAAGCGGCCTAACGCCGAGCATCCCCAAATTGAGTAGACGGGTCCACACACACACACTCTAAGCTACTGATCTACATTTTTTGGCATGTATTTATTTTTTACGCATTTCATTCTCGTTCTCCCTGTTAGTAAGAGTAGGTCGAAGAGGGCTCCTCACTCGTCAGACTTGCTATGGCTATAGGATACGTAGATCTCGTCCTCAATATTCGCGATACTCGCCTCATATTGTTGCTGTGGATCCAAGCTTCTCACGAAGGACGCCATTTTTTAGCCGGGCCCCGGCACCAGGTTAGATGGTAAGTTGGGTTAGTCCTCGGCCACGCTAGATGCACCGCATGATTTGTGATTTTTTTATCTGTATCCTGTCATCTCTACCCGTGCTCCATTCGCCTTATTGATCAATAGGGACATGATCTACTGAAGCCTTTGCCAGGGTGCACACGAGGCATACAGCCCGGCGTGGAAGACAACGACCTTAGTCCCGCACCGCCCTACTAGGTAATAGGATGATCCGTTATGTAGCGAACATACACCCGCCAGCGACCCACTAGTGATTAAGGTACTAGCTGGGCGATGCGAAGAAAGGAGGGTGGGAGTTTTAAAAGACTGAAAGGTTTCACCTCCCCACCCATTACCCTTATATATTCACCTGCATGTGGCCGTGTCAACTTGGCAGGGAATGGCAGGATGTCTCAGTCACGAAGAGCCGACACGATGAGGAGGGCACATTAAGCCATGCCACGTTTGCTTATGGACACGCACGCTTAGCCCTTCTCTTCAGGTTTTGTCCCTACTGTCATGCGGCCCGGATTGGACTACGACCTGTCGATAAGAGCGTGGGAGGGCCGAGCAGAGTCGTGTACAAGCCCGGTCTGTCTATTTCCCGACGGTTCTCGCGGCACGTCGTGCATTTCGGCCCGCCATCTGGCTTCGTCGTTGCTAAACTTGACCTGCACTAGAGTACTCCGCCGTTACCAGGTCGAACATGGATAACGCTTCGAACATCACACGTAAAGTGAAGGCCGGTTGCCCAAGTTGGCCCACTCAACGTTGCCTCCCTACCCCACACTGCGGCTGTCACGCCTAGGGATTGCTGATTGGAGACAGTGAGGGGCTCATACGAGCAACTACCCACCGGCCCCAGCCCACACCTATTAGCCCAGGGTGGATCGTACAAGAGGCTATGTTTTTCCTCAGGCCGGGCTACCCCATGATGGTCGTTCGGCTTGGCTGCACCGAGGTGGGATGTGCACCGCGTCTCTATACGATGAACATGCGGTACTGGTAGTCTGCCGGGCGAATGTCAGCGCGCAGAAGCCCACAGCCCTAGTAGCCAGCAAGCAGGCGGAAAGAGTCCGCCCTACACCAGCGCCAAGCCGGCCGTCGCCGCTTCGACCCACGGCTGCCCTGTTTGGCTCATGATCCCCGATCCCTTGCGCTCGATAAGCACTGGTGTACCGCCGACGGTCATTCTCACCCCCTCCCTCAGCTGTGAAGGTCAGTCTCCAGCCCAATCACACTGCCCCCCTTCCTGTCCATTGCGCTGGTGGGGGATTATTTTTTTTCCACGTTCGAGTCCGCCAGTGCCGCTGGCAGTCGTGGGGCGGCGATTACTGCGATGCCCACGGACCGCACGCTGACGTTGGGGGGGGGACGGAAGCCTCTCGTCTCCCCTTAGGCATTCGCTGCGGGGTATCAGCTGCCATGGCTCGGGCAGATGGTGTAGCAGTACCCCTGGGGCACGCGTAACCTGTTTCCTCCCTTCAATTACCGCCTGTTCCCACCCCCTCACTTCCCGTGGCTGCCACCACCTCGCTCCTTCTCCGCAATTCCCTCGCTCGCCGCCGCCCTTAGCGGCCGAGCATCTCCCGCCAGTGCCAAATTAAGTAACCCGAGGACCATTACACGTCTATTTTGTCTGTCGTCTCCTCTCTTCACGCTTGATCCATCGCACCGCCCCCGTCGGTCATTACAGTCGGCCAGGTTCGCCGCATATAAGCCGTGCCATGTCCAACCGGATTACCATATCCGCCCAAGCCCGGTCTTCACCCCCATTAGACATCCGGGTGCCTCGTTAGTCCAGCCTTACCGGTTTACCTTCCACTCTCCATTTAGCTTGACCCGTTTTTTCAAAAAAAAATAAGTACGTGCCAAAAAGCTCGTTAGACCGTTTGGCTTCACCTGTTCCACGCCATTGATATGGCCTGGACTCTGTAATAACGGTATATTCTTATAAGAACTTGACTTCAGAACCCCATTATTAAGCATCTTTACCAAACAAATAATCTGTAACTAAACTCTACTTGCCCGACCTTGTGCTTCGACCGGCCTTTTATTTCCCGACCGTCAGACCCCCCCCTCTACTAGACCACTGGCCCCGACCCATTACTCGATACTAGGGCCTTTGCCATCACCCTACCTCATTTGCTGAAGCCCAGCCACTGTCCCCACCTTCCACGCCCTGTTCCCTCATTTCGCCATGAGCTGGCTCCTTAGACGGGCCTGCGACCACTGTTCCCGGCGCAAAGTCAAGTGTGACGGACTGCAGCCCTGCCAGAACTGCACGCAACGCGAACTCGCCTGCAACTTTAGCACCTCCTCGCGAAAAGCCCCGGTCGCCATTGAGAATGTCGCTCCGGGGTCGGCAGGGCCGTCCTTCTCGGTCATTTCCGAATTCAAGGTTAGCCGACCGTCGCTTGGTGGCGGTACTCGCCACGGCCGAAACGCCGACACGATGGCCTTAACCGCTCCAACCACTACTCTGCCCCCGGCGCTCAGTTACCGGCCGTCCCAGCGGGTCGACCTGCCCGTGGATCATGAGCAACGCAAACTGGCCTACCTATCCCGCGCGGTCACCGTACTCGAAAGGATATCTAACGATCTGAGCGAGCCCCAAGGCCAGGCCAACGCCGTCCCGAAGATCATCAAGGACCTCCAGGTCCAGTTTGCCACTGGCTCCCTGGACTCCGTCTCCATCTACTACGGCCGACTTTACGTCCAGCTGGGCGTTGCAGGCCACCTGTACTCCCCCGTCATTGAAGGCTCGCATGACGAAAACGTAACCGAGTTTAGCCGTCTGGACGCCGAACCTTTGGGTATTGTCATCCCCGTCGAACGTGCCGCCGAGATTTCCTCACACATGTATACCTGGCCGGTCCTGACTGAGCTCGTTGTGGATTACTTCCAGCTGTTCTGCCCCGATCCCCGGGTCGACGCTTTGACGGACCGATTTCTGGAGGCCGTACGCGACCAGCGGGTATCACCCATGCTCACCAACGCTGTCCTGGGCTACACCGCCCGTCGGTCTCGGAATCCGAACATCTACCTCAACCCGCCATACGAAATGAGTCGGCTCTACTATGACCAGGCACAGCTGCTTTCGTTGGAGGCCCTAGAAGTCTTCTCGATCGACACGCTACTGGCGTACGTGACCATGGAGGCCGTTGCCGTACTCACCGTCAACGCGGACGGGGGGTTTATGTATAACGGTAAGGGGCGGTGGATACACCCAAGGCGTTAAGGGATCTAACCGAAATGATAGCACTGAAGCCGGGAGGATTTTTGATATATGTGCGTGGACATGTTTAATCATGTTGACTAACCCCTATGACGGAGCAATCGGCTTTTGGTTTATAACTTCCTCCCTCCCCCCTTCAACTGCCACCATTCTCCTAACCAACCCATCCTAGACCTCTCTATTCGGTAGGTGCCATACGGCGTAGATTATCGCACTGAGTAACCGAGCTACTTGCTGACTCCAGAGCACCAGCCAGCATGGGCCGACGGCCCCATCCTGGTTTGCTACTAACTCGTACCCCCTGCCCTGCTCTGCCACCCGAACCGCACATATCCCTCGCCTCCTTATGCAATCCTCCATGGCAGACTGTGTATGTCTTTAAATCTCCACCATACCGACCTAAGTCAATCGTCTAACGTTAAGTCACTGACCAGCGGCCTCGCTGAAGAGGAAGTGGACTACCGGCGCCAGCTGTTCTGGGAAACGCTCTTTGCCCATTATTACCGCAGCATGTCCCGGTTCAACCCGGTGGTCTTGTCGCTGGAAGACTGCGCGGTCAAGGTCCCCACCACCGCCTACCGGATCGCCGACTCATCCGCCCTCTCCGATACGAACCTCCCCGAGTCTTCCCTGACATTGGAGGCCAATCGAAGCGGTGGTCTGGAGGCCTTGACGCCCTCCTCCGCCGATATCACCTTCTCAAGCACGGTTGAGTCGCCTACGCAACCTACCTCAAGGATTAGGTCATCGAATCAGCCCGCCTCCTCCACTTCAACCCACACAACCCCGGAGCAGACCTGGTCTGGGGTCTACCTCCCGACCTACATAACCCCGCTGTTGGCCCTCCCGTTTGATTTCAACGTGATCCCCCTCCTGGAACGCTTCACGGTCCTTAATCATCGCAAATCCATGGGCGACCGCCTGACCCTCGCCGAACTCCAATCCGCCGACGCGGCCCTCTTGGCGTGGTACGCCCAATGCTGTGCCGTCTTCCCGCTCCCGCCGCTGGACGCTGCTTGTCTCCCGCTCCTCGACCACGCGTCGGCTACTAGCTTATCCCCGCAACTGGATCGTCACTGTCTCTACTACACGATGCGCAGTTTCCTCTTCCGCGAGGGCCCTGAACACCCCATGACCCACACCTTTGCGGACTCGGAAACCGTGGCGTTCGCCCGAGCGCAGCACCTCGCCATCCTCCGGCAGTTTGACTCCCAGCTCCTCCCGTGCCTCGAACGCATCCCCGCCAGCGTACAGACGATCATGATGAACGATACGGTGTTCAATTTAGGGAATTGCGGGATTATCGAGTACCTACAGAACCGCGATACCAAGGAGGAGGCCCGCGCGTTTATCGTGCGGTGTAACGGTTGGCTACGCAACGCTGGGTTCTATGCTGGCCACTGTCGGTTCATCACCTACCCGCTACGTATGGCCTTCCCGCTTAGCGCCGACCTGATGACGCACCTAGATGCGATCCTTTGCTAGATGTAATATAGACGGGGGGGGCAGCGCCCGAGATTTCGAGTTGCCATTAATAGACAATAGCTAGTTATTTGGAAGTTGAGTTGGGGAGGCAGAGAGGGTGAAGTAAGGCGAGGTGGATGTATAGGGAGAGGGAGGAGGATTGGCGCCAGTGGTCCCATGGGTCCAGGTATAGCGTGCCACACTGATGCTCTTAGACGCTGGTAGGGGAGAGGGAGTCAAGCGTGATCGTGTAGCCAACGAGGTATATCTATATATACATGATAACTTTGTGGTAAGGGAAGGCGTACTACCTTAGCTCTCTACGTTGGGGGTGGCGGCGTGGTAACCAGTCTCTAGCACACTCGACGGTGCAGGAAATATACATATATTTAGATGTATTGATTTTCAGTAGACGAGGAAATTGACCATTATTCCGTTCCAGTCCCACCCGGTACTGTCATAATAACTGTGTTGCCTCCTACCCACTGCTCCTCGGCTACGCGCATTCCGACCCTAGGATCCGCTACTTGATCTTATCAGCCCCCACCTTCTTATATGCTTGCTTGATCCCAGCCAACCCTCCTTCTACCTGATGCCTGATTCCGGCAGCCTCACCTACCTAATCCATTTCAAACACACACACACATACGTAGCGTCCCTCTTTTTCTCTCCCTCTCTCTCTTGAACCATGAGCAAACGCGCAGCCAACCAACTCCGGGAACGGATCCTCGAACGCCTCCCTTATTCACACCTAGACGAGCCGGCCAAACGCGAGGTAACACGGTCGCTCCGGGACATTTCACAGTCTCTCAAAGATCGCCTCAAGAATTTTCAACCGGGAACGCCACTCGGCCAGACGACGGCGCCGACCCCCGCCCCCTCAGTAGGATGGCTACACCGTCTGGGGGCGTCCCTCCGTAGCACTTGGGATCAGGAAGCCACGCTCGAACGGCGCAAGTACCTGGTTCGCAAGTTCCAGCGGCCACATTTCCAGGACATGTTGGACCTCAAGAAGTATGGAGATAAACTGTTCCCCGCGCCCACCCAGCTGATCCCGGCCGACCGGGCGTTGTACATGCCGAATCTGGAGGCTCGGAATCTGTTGGGAAAGCCCGCCCAGTTGGTGGAATTATTGAGGGGCCGTGTGTCGTTGGTGAGTTTTCAGTTCGTGAAGAATGCCGAGGAACACGTGGAAACCTATGGCAAACCGTTCCAAGCAGCGTTCGAAGGTGAGGTACCTACCGAGGAAGGGCGGCAGGCCCCACTGCAGCAACCACCACACGGTGGCCGCCCGGAGGTGCAACATGTGCGGATCAACGTGGTGGAAAATTGGGCCAAGGCCGCGGCAGTCCGACCGTTCCTTACCTCCACTTTGGGCCAGGGCTTGACCGACGACGAGAAACGCCGGTTTCTCTGCCACTTCCGGCCTATCGATCGGATCAAGGACCAGCTTTTCATTGATAACCTGGCGATGGGTTGGGTATACCTTGTGGATCCCGATTGTAAGGTCCGGTGGTACGCCAATGGTGCTGCCCGGCCCGAGGAGATCAACCAGTTGCTGCGGTTTACCGCCGGTTTGGCCCGCTTGCCCGTGCCTTCCCCGGCGGTGGTGGCGGAGGGGAATGCAGTGAAACCGCCGGCACCGGCTAAGGCTACCGCCAAGACGGAATAGTGAGAACCCAACGATCCGTCACCCACTCACTCTCCCTTTCTTTCTCTTTCTCTCTTTGGCTTGCTCCCTTTTTGAAACCTTCCTGATTGGCATCCCAGGCTACTTATTGCGGCACTAAAAACAACAGCCGTTGTCCATGCTGGCATACCCATGGCGATGAGAATTTGGTGGTATATTGAGAAGGTTTGGTAAATCACAACCTCATAATGGTCAGTAAGAGAGTTTTGGAAAGCTCAGACTGCGCCTAAAGAAAACATGGTCATGAATAAGTTTTGGCAAACCAGTGATGAATGAAAGAATGGTAAAAGTACAGAAAACGTGACGAAAAAATAGAAAGGGGGTAGCATTACAAAGTAAAACATCAAAAAAAGGTGGAGTTGGTGCAGATGAAAACAACAGAACCCGCAACTCGCTAGGCCCACCACCCATGACCCCACAAACATCCCCTCTGCCCCCTTTTCTCAAAACTAAGAAAAAAAAAAGAAAGAAAAAAGGGGGTGGAGAGGGGGGAAATACATTCGATTATCGGAGTCGATTCATCTGCTTACGGGCGTTGTGCAATTTGTTACCTGTCCGATCCAGGTCCTCACTAAACTCGCCGAGCAACTGGTTATGGATATCGAGTTCCTGGCCGATCGCCACCCCCACCTCCGCCTGGCGGCGCAGGATGCGGCTGAATAGCTGGACCTGATCGTCCTGGGCCTTCATGCGGTCCTTTTGGAGCAGCAGCAGCTCGGCGTTGCCGCGACTCTTGGTTTCCTCGGTTTCCACGGGTACGGTGGGGTTGGTGACGCTGACCGGTCGGGAGTTGGCGGTGTTGCCGAAAACACGGTGGGACCGGGCGCTAGACCCGGCGGCACCACGGAGTAGGTCGTCGCGACGGCGCGCGGGGTTTAGAGTGGATTCCTCGGCGAGCGACCGGGTGTCATTGGTCGCTCTTGCCTCGGCGGTTGAGGAGGCAGGGGAGGGGGAGCCATACCGACCAGAGCGACGCTCGTACGCCCCCGCACCGCCTTCCGATCGCCCCCATGGTGATTCCGAAGACCCTGTGGCGTGGCTGGTGATTCGACGGTTAAGCTGGCTGACTTCCTCGCGCCAGGTAGTCAGGGCGTCCTGGCGGCGCCGGTACTCACCCGCTGGAAGGGTACTACTAGGAGTGCCCGAAGCCGCCGTAGGTTCACTTCCGCCCTGGGCCTCGAGAGACCGTTCGAGATGACTGCCACGAACGCCGGCCTCGGCCAAGAGCTGTTTAGCGCGGAGGGTACACTGGTGCACGACGGATACTTCGTTACGAGCGGCCCCTTCGTCGCGCTTAACGAGCAGGTGTCGAATCTCACGGTTAAGCGCCGCGAGTGATCGGTACTCGTCGGTCCACTGGGAGGCGTTCAGCGGTCCGTCGTCACCCGCGTAGCCGATGCCGCGACGCGTCGTTGACGAATCCGGGGATCCTTGCTTACCCGGTCGTCGTTGCCGACTGCCAACCGGACGAAGGTCCGGAATTTCCAGGAACCGGCCCCAGGGTCCACTCTCCCGCCAACCCGGGTGGTCATCCGCCTCGAGAATGGCCTGCAGGTAGCGTTCCAGACCTTGGCGCCGGGTTTCGAGCTTCTCTCGCAAGTCGTCAGTAATAGGGGCGCTGTCACCTTTATCATCGTCACCACGGGGGGCAGCGGATGGGTTGACGATGCCGCTCCACACCTTCGTGGGTAGACTGGTCAGACCCAGGTCCCAGCGTACGGCAGGCCAGGACTTGGGCGGTAGCGGGGCCGGTGGGCTCGGGAGGTTTGGGCACTGGGCAATGAGAGCCCGGTGGAGGGCTTCAAAGTCGCTGTAGCGCCGCCAGACCGTCCAGCTGCGGACGGCCGCTTGGACCGTTACCTGGTACTGAATGTGGTCGTCCGGGACCGTTACCCGGCGAAAGCGGGTAACCTGGACACGCTTGACGTGTTCCATCCCAAAGTAGAGGTTGGACTTGCGCTGAGCGCTGAGGCCGGGTGGGTGAGCGGGTAGAGTGAAGATTGTACTGACTTTCGTGCGATGTGCGTGGTTAGGATAAAGATTGGAACATCGCACGGCTGCTGGGGTGGCGCGTAGGTAGACTGCCGGGGAATTGTAGCGTAAGAGGAGAGTCTACAGTTAAAGTAAGGGTGTGAAACCCAGCTAGAAGGGAGATGCAGTGCGGTCGGCGAGGAGCAAGGCGTTCTCCTCAGGGTTGGGAATGCCGAACTAGGCTTATCAGCGCAATGAGAAAGAGGACTTCACCATGACGCAAACGGCAAAGTGAGGGCGGGGTATTGGGCCTAGACTAGTGGTGCCCCTCGCATGTATCCTGGGGCGGGGGCGAGTGTAGCGAGCGGCAAACTAGTTTGCACACAATACGGATCACAACGGACGACAGGGTTGGCGGTTGCACCCAACCCCCTTGAATAGTGGGGCTCCCAATATGCAACCTTTTTCCATTGTCTAACGAAGAGCGGAATCCCCAGAAGTAGCAAAGGTGCCACAATATCTTCGTGGTAATCTCCAAGTCAAATGGTGTTTATTAAATATAGTCTCCACCATCCTGTATCACTTGGCAAGCCCTTTCTATCCAGCTATCAAAGCAGGCTCTATAGCCATTTGGCTGGAGCCTGGCTAGCTGCAATTACCAGGCGTCCACGACCGTCTCCACTGTGCTGAACTTCTTGCCCCTCAGCCGCTGTTTGCTATCTTTGAACAACCTGGAGTCACCGGGGTCCAGGTCAGGACTGTAGGGAGGGGCTGGCAGAAGTTTGATTGTGGTGTCGGAAATGTAGGCCTAGGTAGCCTCAGCACGATGTGGTGGTGCATTATCATGGTGAAGCCGCAGGGGGTGATGGTCCAGACTTCCATGTGCCTTTACCCAGGTCTGGACCGTGGGCTCCAGCCCGTACTCTACATTGAGTTTGGTGGAGACCCTCTCACCTGGGGGGCTTGCGACTTAGGTGTAATAGGCAACACCTGGTGAAAAAAGGATGGTCAGTATCACCTTGGGTGTGGTAGGGCCTCGGTGGGTCTCAGTTGGGACAGGACCACCTTTAAGGTACCACCTCCGGCGACTAGAGCCGGCAGGAGGGGGGTCATAAAGGTACACTCATGTCTCATTGCCTGTGACAATGGAGCCCAGCAGGTAGTCACCGGCCCCCGTCAAACTCCTCCAGGGACTCGGTGGCAAAACGTACCCGCTTGTGGCACTGGTCGTTGGTGAGGTTGTGTGGGACCCAATGGCTGAGATAGCTGTGTAACCAGAACCAGGGTTATCTGCAATGGAGTGATGACCCGTGCGAAAACGAGCCAGCCACCTGTAGATGGTGGAGCGGTTAGGGGCAGCTGGGCCCAGCTTGGAAGCCAAAGCATTCAGAATAGCATCTATTTTGCAGTCCTCCAGATAGTAATTATAAATAAGGACCCATACATCACGCCTGGTTAATATGGGAGGTGGGGGGGATGAGAGGCATTAAAAAGTAGACGTGATGGATGGTTAAAAAATAGCAAATTGTGAAGTTAGAAATGGTTCAATCCTGGAATGGTTTATACCAATCGAATCGGCATCGTTGACTCGCTTAGATTCTATCTGGAATACTGCGATTTGAGACGTCCAGCTTGAAATTAACAGACGAGTTGGCTTCACCTATGCAAACGTGCCTTGCCCACCAGAGTCGATTCCCTTCAGGGTTTTTATACCATTGGCGGGTTAATGTGCCTTGCAGGTACAGCTTGACCCTCTGATTGAACTTGACTTAATTCTGAGGCGCTACTGGGCTCTTGGCGCACATGGCCTTCTCGGCACTGCCTTACTCCAGTTTGGCTGCTGTACGATCTGTGGTGACTCTAGTAGGATCGTAAGCCAGGGCGATTACTACACAAGCTACCTCGACTTCAAGTGCTCCGTCGTCAACCGGTGCGTCCGATTACTGTTGTAGTGGTACCTGCCTCCTCGCCTCCCGTGTCCCTGATCGGTTTGTTTACTAGACCGAAGCGAATAGACTTCACGGATGGCTGCGCCTCGCGGTAGGGAGCTAGCCCAAGACTTTATGAATGGTTAGCTTACTCCTAATGGTGACAACGAATTTTCCATAGCCGCCCTTCACAAGTATGACGATGCGCCAGCAAGCAATCCAAGTCCCCTTCTCCGTTGACTACCATGATCCCGACTTGGCCATGAGAAGAAAAGGGAGCAGGTATGTAACTTAAGATTTAAACGTCATAGCCCAACGCTAGGTTAAAATACACCAGAGCCATTTCGGGACCCAGCTGCGCCTTACTCTATTTACGGGGACAAGGACCGAAGCTCTAGTTTTGTGTTTAAAGATCCGTTGAGCAACTTATACCAACTGTAAGGGGTAATTGTCATTACTGAGTTTCATACAATGCGGAAAGTACTCCCTATGTATTTCGTTCGGCGGCAATTCAACGCACACCCACTGGCAGAATAGGCTTACACCACACATGTGCCGTGTTACCTGAGATAAAATGTCGGTCGAGCGACCACTACCTTACATCATTCCTAAAAACATCGCCAAGCCACTCGGTTTGGTTTATAAATGCAGGGCGGAACGAAGTTAAAACTAGTAGGCAACCTCTCGGGCAAAAAAAGCAGCAGCAGCGTCAAACGAATAAGCCAGCTGGCCGGGGTACTACGTAGACTAGGACAGCGCTGTCCGGCGCTTTTCCAGCCTGCTTGGACTTTGGACATGGTAAACCGAAGGTCAATTAACTACTCGAGCCACATATTTTACTGCGCCTGTTTGGCCTTGCGTGCCCGCTTGCTTGCCTTAACCTTGTTCAGCGCGGACTGTGGAACGGAGAAAGTGTAGGGGGATAAGGTGGAAGGAGAAGAAGAAAAGTGTAAAGGACAATAGTGTAAGTAAGTTTGCTAATGATAGAGGGGGGGTTTAGGATACCGGGGGGGGGAGGCGTTGTGATGCTTGTACGTGATGAAAACGACCAATAACCGTCCGACTAGTACCACAACCCCAGCAGGTGCTCTTCCCCCCTCTCCTGTGTGCCCCAGCAACTGGAAAGAAGAAATCATATGTATGTAAAGCCTACTTACCTGGTAATTGGGTCCCAACTTCTTCTTCAGTTCCTGGGCCCTTTCGCTCGTCCGGGGCAGCCGGTAATCCGTAATCATCGTGCGCGGGTGTACCGTCTCGGGAGCCATGACATCGCACGCGAGCGTATGAAACTGATCCATGATGTAGCCATTCATCGTCTCGGCGGCGATCTGGGCCGCCTCGGGACTATAAAACTCGACGTAACCGAAATGACGGGACGCCGCCGTGATGGGATGACGGGCCAGCCGGACGCGACCTAGGTGACCAAACTGCGAAAAGTATTTGCGGAGTTCGGGCTCCTGGAATTTACGCGGGAGGTGCTTGACATGCAGGATGGCCCCTTCATCAAAGCGGTAGGGGCGGCCCGCCTCGCCGCCGCCGAGGAGCCGGCGGAGGCGGTAGGTCGGGCGATCGGCTCTCGCCGCCTTACGGGCCGCAGCGGCCTTGCTAAGGGGAGGCGCGGGGAGCTGCTTGAGGGCCTCGTCCAGGTCAAAGTCTTCCACAATGTCAACGTAATCGCCAAGCCGGGAATCTAGCTTCTTTTGCGCCGCCGCCGAGTCCTCGGTGGCTTGGTCCGGGTCCTCATCATCACCATCGTCATCGGAGGTGGCCATCGCCTCCGTGTCGGAATCCACCTCGGCCTCGGCTTCCGCCTCCACCTCGGCGACCTGGGCGTCAAACTCGGCCTCAGAGTCTTCCTCAAAAGATATCACGGGGGCCTGGCTAGCAAACTGATCCTTGCCCTCCTCATCCGATGAGTCGCTGGATGAAGCCTCATCTTCAAACTGCTGCAGGATGGCCGCCTGTGCCGCCTGGACTTTAAGTTCCTCCTCGGTGGGCTCGGCCGGCTGCTTGCGCTTACGTTTGCCCTTGCCCTTGCCCTTTTGTTCGGCAGGAGCGGCGACCGCCGTCGTCACCTGCGTCTCGGTCGTCGTCGTGGTAATCTCGGCTTCCACTTGCGGCTCGCTGACGGTAACCTTCGATTGACTGGCCTTGACCTTCTTGATGAGCTTGCTCAGCTTGGCCGTCTTGGCCGCTGGGGCGCTAGTGCCCAACTCACTGGTGGCTGTGGATAGGATGCAAAGGAGTTGTTTGGATTGTACATTATTTTTCAATAGTAGGTTAGCCTTTTAAGCCTTGGGCCCGGGTGTCAAAGCGGGGGGGGCAGTCGAGAGACTCGTGGCGCCGATCCGTCGACCGGGAATCCATTGCTTGCCTACAGTCTGTAGAGGGCGTTCATTGGCATGTATCCTTCTGTCGACAACTCGCATTTGCCGATAGGTCGACTGATGGTTCCGGTCTTCTACTTACCCGCCTTGGAAGCCTTACGCTTGGCCGGGGGCATTGTTTATGGCTGTAAATTCGGGGCAGGTACGACAATCGAAGTCAGGGAATGAGGCACAATAAGTAGACGCTGGACGCTTCGGCGGCAGTGCGCGATTCGAAAGGAATGGTGGGGATAGTCCAGAGCGACCGACCTCTGCTTCTTTAACTGCTATTGTCCAAAAAGTGGCCTCAATCCTCAGCGACGTCTATTACAGTCGGCATTGAATCCATTATTCGTGCACTTTTTTTTTCTTTTTTTCTTTCTTCATGCCCATACGGCTAGTCCTTGGCGCCTGCCTTAGTTCCCGCATGTACAAGTCACGTGATTTATCGGTAGAAACTGGACTGGTGACCCTGTTATGGCGGTTTCGATGATGCCGCCTGGTCTAGCTAACTGGACCCACAGCAAACCTCCACCCCCCCCCCTCCCCTGCACGACACTCCACCCTCTCCTCTAGTGGCGGCAGCTCGAGCTCATTATTATAACGCAAACACCAATTTACCACCTCCGGGCCTGTTTTGGCCGTATCGACCCCATTAGCGGAGAGCATCCTTTTCTACCATTTAAATTATACCTTTTCATCCTTGGACCTCACTTGTCTCCCATCTTTCTCACGATGAATGCCTCCGGACCGCAGCCTGCTGTCGAAACCACGCTCTACGACGCCTACCGCTGCACAGACTCCAAGGGCTACTCTGCGCCAAACCCTTACTTTCTGCAGCCTATTAAGGTGCATCCGCAGAGTAGCAGCAGTGGCCAAAGTTTCCCGCTGGCTACCAAGCCCTACAAGGCCATTGTCAAGGACACCGACCGACTGGCGCGGAACCAGCCGTCGGCCAAGTTTACCCTCAAGCGGTTCGGAGCTGGGAACGAGTCAAAGGTGAGTCGGAGGGAATGGTATGCGGCGAAATGCTTCCCGTACCTTTGGGGCCCAGGTTTTGGTTATGGCCGCGCTTCGCGACGTACTGCCCCTGCTCTTTGGTCGTGCCACCTAAGGAGTGTTTCCTTACCACCCACCCTGCGACTTACGCAATCATCCACACGCACATGTATATACCGCCCCAGTTTGAGGCCTCCCGCGTTACGTCCGCCACCAACTCACCGACTTCGTTACGCCCGACCTCGCCGTCGGTCATGGGCTCACCCACGTCGACGTTCCGAGGAACTTCCACGTACGGCGGTGGAGGGCCCGGGAACGTCGCCCCCTCTGTGATCGGCTCGGTGGCCAATTACCACCACCAGCGGTACGCCGTCCATCCACCGGCATCCAAGTACGATCTCGGCATCGATATCAGGTAAGTGCCGTGCCTTTATGGGCGCGAGTTCTAGTCCGTGCGCGTGATGTAGTATATATATATATATATATTTCTGGCGCTTTTTAATTTTGTAATTTACCTTCTCATGCTACCATCGTGAATGTACCATGTCCTCCAGGATCGATACCTCGCAGACCACGGTCCTTGGTAAGAAGGATTAGTATGGTGCATCCGAATGGAATCCAAGATATATATATATATATATCTATATGCGTGTACGTACCTCTGTACTTTGTAATAAACGAATCTGAATAATCAGGCGGCCAAGTCTGTGGCCCATTCTGCCCGCGATCTAACACGTCACCATTCTCGCACCCCAGTGCGGTCAATTCCAGTCGGCTGGTGGTGTCAGCCACGCCTGGCCAAGAGGGTAGTGTGAAACCCCCCCATTCTCTCTCTCACTCGCTTGCCTGTCTGAATTGTGGGACTCAGGGGCTCCGAAAGGCTAAGAAGATGTACTTCCACCCGGGAACTCGGATCTAAGACCGAGCGCGGAACCGTCACGTCGCTGGTCTTAGGTGCCCGCCTGGAGTCAAGCCCCTCCCCCCTGCCTCGCCCGGTCCCAAACTTTCTGGCCCGCAGTCGCTCGGCAGGCTAGAAATAAGGACTTTTGGCGGCTTCCCTCCCGCATCTTCTCTCTGTTGCCTCTTTACCTCCCATGCAGCTGAATTGTTCTGATTAGCCAGGCCATTCCCTGCCTACCATCTACCGTTCCCTCCCCCTTCTCCTCCTCCCTCCCCAACGCACCTCCACCCGTTCTATTACCGCCATGACCTCTTGCGGTGTCTTTGGCAATATTATCTGGGTGATTCTCGGCGGCTGGGTCTACGCCCTCTGGTACGCCCTCGCCGGGGTCTTCTTCTTCATCACCATATGTGGTATCCCCATCGGCTGGGAGTGCTTCAAGCTCGCCCGCGTCGCCCTCTGGCCCTTCGGCAAACACATCGTCACCACGTTCGCCAGCGGATCCTGCCTCTACATCGTGTGCAACATCATCTGGCTCATCCTGTTTGGATGGGAGCTGTTCCTCATCCATATCCTAATGATGGTTGTGTTTGCCGTGACCATCATTGGGCTGCCCTGCGCTAAGCAGAGCTGGAAACTGGCCCGCGTGGCCCTGTGGCCGTTCGGGACGAGTATCACCGAGGGCGATGTGAACCCCGTCATTGCGCCCTAGAGGAGCGATACTGTTCCCCTCTCCCGGCCCAGGCGATCGGCGTGGTTCGTGTTCCTCCGTGTTTGCCGCTAAAGACGTATTCAATAAAACAGTGGAGAGGTGCATTAAGGACCCCGACGTACATAAAGATGCGTGGTCTGATGAACCTGCGGCCAGGGGGTACACTTGTCCTCTGAGTCGTGCAGGCTACGATGGGTTAGCTAATTACCACGGAGTTACCGGCGGCCTTTAAATGCCACCCATTGCCTTCTAGACAAGATGATTGGGTGAGCTCTTAATGATGACCCACGCCTGGCTGGGATGGTGTACCGGTCCCCGTGGGTAAACACTATGCTTTTATGACCCCGCTTGATGAGATAAAATGGCAAGGTGGCTGGGGGCACTGTGTGCGTGTGTCTTGCAGGATTAGCGGCAAGGCGCCAGACGCCCCCACTGACTACGCAAGCGGAGTCCCGGTAACCTGCGTCGATTGGACGCGAGGGCCTATGGCTGTACTCCTCCGCTCTAGAGCCTGCAAAGGATAGGGGGCCAGCCCGCCCCCAGCAGCTCCGTGGCCAGGATATGTCGGTGGGGAACGGACGGATGGGCTCGCCACCTGGCTCAGGTTACACTAGAGGCTGTTCGGCAAGCCGGGCATCTGCTTTCCACCACAACCACGCTTTCACAAGGGAAGATTCTCCTTGGGCGGTACGCCTCGCTTCCTCACATCCCCCTCTCGCCAGCCGTCGTTACACACAGACTGCACGACCGGCCGGGGCGAGTGGTGCATTGGTCGGCTTCTCCAACGCACAAGCGGTTCCTGGGTGAACGAGAAGACACTGTGCCATCGGTTGATAGCTGACATGCAGCTGGCCGCAAAGAACAAGGAAAACGTGTCGTCGGCCAACTCAGCCCCCCTCCCTGCAACAATGCCCCGGCTTCTTACTGCGTCAGTCGCTCCGGCCAGCGTTAAACAGGCCCGAGGTTGGTTCGGCCTTGGACGTGGTCGTGAGTAATTATGACTCCTCCGAACGTGCCGTGTGGGGGTTGGGCCCAAGTCCCTGCTACGATACCACCTCCCCTTTTTTACCACCAGCCCGCCGGGGTTCTTGAGGTGGCCTGATCCATCGATCTACCTCTTCCGGCCCACAGCTTGGGGGACGGCCACCTAGTGGCTCGTGAGGCACGGCTCTGGGCCCTCCGAAGACCATCAAGGTGATGGCCGCGCCCTCCGTGTGTGCTCGGCTACACGCATAATCAGATCGTGCGTCGAAAGAGGTCGACTGTACGCCGTATACTTCACCTACCACTGCCTTCGCAACGGCAGCTGCCGGCTCTGGCGAATAACCAAGCCGCGGTGGCTCACAAGGCACCAATCAATGCAGCCCATGGGAACAGTCGACGACGTGTCCCTTCCTTTCTCGGCGCCGAAGGGCAAGTGGTACAGCGGTACGGGGAGTGGTGCGATAAGTAATCGGGGGCGGGGGGTTTTCATGGAAGGCGAAGGGATGGACGTGGGAGCGTTCTGGCGCGAGACTTGATGCGGCCTTGCAAGTTTCCCGTCCTCAGTAGTTCAATACCGGTGTCCGAGACAGGATGCGGTGGGCAAGGACACTGTGCCGATGGGGTCTGGCCATTATCCCATCTGGTTTACATATATATAGATATAGATCGAAACCGAACATCCGCCCTTGACTCTTCAGAACTGCGACGGACTTATCTGGCTACAGCACTCCGTATCCAACCGATTTCTTTCTTGCCTGGCGCCCCCTCCCTGCTTCATTTTTGGATTGGTTGGCCTGATTTTGCGGCGCCTCCTAACCCGACCCTTCGGATACACGGGATCCCCCTTTGCTTCCCCCTCGCCCCCGGTCGACAAGGCCCCTCAAACCCTATTATTACTCCCTGTGGGTTTGTATACCCCCCGCCCCAACACGGCCCGGCCGCATTCCCCTCATTCCGTCTACCTTGGGGTCAGCAGTGACTGTGTCCCCCTACCCACTGAAACCTACCGGTCTCTCTAGCGCACGGCATTGGCCCCCGCGCCTGCACACATTCTCACCCCGCCTTCCTCGCCCGCATTGTGGCCACTGGTTGCCGCCCCATGCCTTCCTCGACCCTGACCGGTGCCACTCCGCTGGTCGACCACAGCCCCCGCGCTTCGGACGATTCCAAGCGCGGCCCTTCGACCGACGGGACCCGGCAGGTGTCTCAGTTCGCCAAGGACATCGCCACTACCACCCGCGACGAAGACCTTGACAGTGACGAGAATGAGCTTACCGAGCTCGAGCACCGGGCTTTCGTGCGGAAACTCGACTGGCATCTAATTCCCTTCTTTGGAGTCGTTTACCTGTTCTGTACCCTAGACCGGATCAATATTGGCAAGTGGAGCAAACAGAGCCAGGTTAAGTGGGGAGTACCAGTTGGAGCTAAGATCCAGGCGCCTGGAAGGCAAGGCAATCAACTTGGAGAGGGGGAGAGAGAAGTTGGCTGGGCCATGGCTCTTACGGTAGGACAATTACTGCCTACCTATCGCACCCACAGCGCTCTCTAACCTCCTGATACCACCCCCTCCCCTCCTCTATCACCACATCGCCGCATCTTCGCTAGGTAACGCCAAACTGTTCACGCTGGAGGAGGACATGGGCTTGACCCCCTCGCAGTTCTCGTGGTGCCTGTCCATTTTCTTCGTCGGCTACATTCTGTTTGAAATCCCGTCCAATCTGGCCCTGCGGCGGTTCGGGGCCAACCGCTGGCTGGGCCGTATCGGGATCCTCTGGGGTGGTATCTCCATGTGTACTGCCGCCGTCTCCAGCTTTGCCGGCTTCTTTGTACTGCGCTTCTTTTTCGGCGTATCGGAGGCAGGGTAGGTGATAGGCATGTTTGACGTTTGGCTGCATATCAATGCACGTCATTGGAAAAGGCGTCGGGCCTGGTCTGCTGCCGTTTGGCCGGGGCTTTGACGCATAATCTGCCTGGCCACTTCACCCGTCCCCTTCACCGTGGCTCACCTGCTGCTACCTTGTCGCCCCCCCTCCTCCTCCTCCTTCCCATCTCCAAAGCCTCTTCCCAGGTATCGTCTTCTACCTGACCCAGTGGTACACCCGCCGGGAGATCAGTGCCCGTATCGCCTTTTTTTATATCTCGGCGGCCCTGTCGAGCACCATGGGGGGTCTCTTGGCCTTCGGCTTCGGACATCTGGACTACGTAGGCGGGCTCCGGGCGTGGCAGTGGCTCTTCCTCATTGAAGGCATCCCGTCGGTCCTCCTAGGCGTGGCCACCTGGTTCTACATCCCCAACTCCCCGGCACAGGCCTCCTGGCTGACCCCGCGGGAAAAGTCCTATGCGCACCGCCGGATAGCTCTGGACTATACCGACGTCGGAGACGACCGCTTCGAATGGTCGCAATGTAAAGCCGCGGTCGTGGACTACAAAACCTGGTTCTACATGTTCATGTTCCTCGGGTTTCTCAACCCGCTTTACGCCATGAGTCTGTTCCAGCCCACCGTCATCCGTGACCTGGGGTTCAGCTCATGGCAGGCCCAACTCTTGACCATCCCACCCAGCATCGTAAGCGCTGTGTGGACCGTCCTCTGTTCCATCCATTCGAATCGGACGGGCGAGCGGGGATACCATGTTGCCGGACCGGCCGTTCTCGGTGCCCTTGGGTACGTGCTTCTCGCCATCATCCCCCATGGCGGAGGCCGCTACGCCATCATATGTACCCTTCTGTCCATGTACAACGCGTCCCTACCGCCCACCCTAGGTTGGCTCACAAACAACCTCGTGGGTTCCACCAAGGCTGCCACCGCCACCGCCCTCGTCATCTCGTTTGGTAACTTTAGCGGTGTGATATCGGGCCAGTTTTACCGTCCTGGCGAGGCTCCACGGTACATCACAAGTCATCTGTTAAATATGGCCTTCCTCATTATGGTCGCCATGCTGGCGCTCACTCTCCGCTTCTTACTCAAACGAGAAAACAACCGGATCGATAGCATCCTGCGAACTGGACCGTACATGTACCAACCGGCGGTAGAGGAGGTGGAGACCGAAGCCGAGCCACAAGTCGTCGGTGAACTCACCCCGGAACAACAGCGTCAGCTTCCCGAGGCTGTAGTCAAGTACCGGAATTTCCGATACACCCTATAGACGGCCATTATTACTAATATACTTAATATTAAATCTATGTTGACCTAGTTACGGCGGGTCCATGTCCAGTCTTAAAACTGCGGATGGGTGGCATTTTATGCTGTATTTTCCGACTTCTCGGGTGAGCCGGTGGGATTTACGATACAGCTGAAGCATAAAACAATGTATTCGGGTACACCACCTCCCTCTCCTTGCCATCATCCGAAGGGAAAGGCAGCGACTATCAGAATGGCAGATCGCTGTGGAACTTGAAATTGGCGCTGTCCCTTCCCTCACCGCTTGGTGAGTGAAGGATTGGTAGACGGCAGCTAATACTACCCGGGTCTGGCTTGGTTGGCACTTGGGTGTAGGTTAAATATCCGCTTTATATATACTAATGTACTATGGTTTGGCTTAAGGCTAATAAGGGAAAACATCAATAGGGAGAGAGAGATGAAAGGAAAATGGGGGGTTCTGAAATACCAAACAGTACAAGGGAGGGAGTGCAGCTGACGACTCGGAGGCGGAATCCCAGAAAGACTGGGACCTTCCGAGGCCATGGATGTTAGGAAGGGCTTTTGGACGTGAAGACGGAGGCAAAGGGGGGGGGCGGGAGAAGGCAGAGAAAAGAGCTGCGGTGGAGGGATAAAGGAACAAAGGGGACACAGGGCCCAGGTCGGCCTGGGAAAGAGGGGGGGACCCGCACTACAGGGTCTTTCGATAAAGATGGGCCGTTTGATCGGAGCTTACAGGCTCCTATTCATCGAGGCTGGCCTTCCGTTGCCATCGGTATATGGATAACAAGGAACCCGGAGGTTTGATACTGTGGGTATCTCGGTGGGCTCCGGGAGGGAGGGAGTGGTTACACTGGTAGCACAGACCGACGGGTCCGTCCGAGGTTCAGCTGAGCCTTCGCCAGGGACCGGTGGCTTCGCCCTGTCGGCTGCACCTTCCTGTGTTTGTAGACTTCCGCCCCCTCCCCACCGCATCAATGACCCCTTCGCCACCGCCCGACTAAGGGCCAAGCGGAGAGCTATGCCACTAGTTCCCTCCTCCGCACCCTTGTTGTTTTTTAGCGAGGCATGAGCTGCCTATATAAAAGACGAGGGACCGCTCACCCCCCTTGTTCCCTCACCCAACTCATCCACCTTTACCCCTTTGTCTGACTGCCAGGCTTTCCATCGCTCGTACTTTGGCCCGCTACCTCGTCCTCCCCTCTCAGCCGCCAGTTTCCGCCATGCGTATCTCCATCTACGCGGCCCTCTCCCTGTCGCTCCTGGCCACCGCTATGGCCCAGCCGGGTCCGGCGGATACCAACGTCTTAGTTAGGCGTGGGGAGCCCCAAAGTAAAGACATGCTGCTTAAGCTGGGGAATGACGTTGTGCTCGATATTTTAAACGATCTCCCACCTGAACACCGCAGACAATTCGCACTCACTTCTCGCCATAATAATAATCTTTACAAGCACTATATCCATCATGAAATGGTCAAGGTAGGCTAGCCAAGTGGCCTTCGGCAAACGGTGTCATGCGGAACGCTTTGACTCCCCAGGCCCCAAACATTGCACCAGAACGGCGGCGGGCAGTTGTAACCGCCCAATTCTTGACGACGTTCTAACCTACCCTATGTCTTGGAAGTGTCAACTCTAGCAGAGTCAGCAGTTTTAGTCAGGACAAATACTAACCCTGGCCGACACCCGCTTTCTCCTTTGCTTGACATCCCGTCCGGCAGTTCGCTAATATCCTTCCTTCGCGCTTGGATGATAGATGGGCGAAACGCCGTGTTCAGCCTCTCAACATGGAGATAGTCCACAAGGATATGAGGATTATATCGGACGAGAAAAATGTCGAGTTAGCCTCTAAGAACGTCGCAAAGTGGTGTGATGAGACCGAAAATTCCACTGCATACCCTGCTGAAACCCAACAGGAACCACCCACCACACAGAACGAAGCACAACCCTTCATTGAAGGGAGCGACCAGTGCAAGGAGGCCCGGATTGCCCTTACGCGGATGACCGCCGAGCTTGAAAAGAGCAAGGCCGAGTATGTTGAGCTTCAAACGGAAGCCGAGGAGTTGTCAAAGCATCTACTCCAGCTCCCTCAGCGGTTAGCGACGCTCTTCCGCCCATTCGCTGAAGTCTGGCTACTCAACGACGCCCGCCTTATCGAGATCGGTTCCCGTCGAATTTCCAGCGACCGGTGGGATCCTAACGCCCCCGATAATGATAAGCTAAACCCTAGTTTCCAACAGGAGAATGATTTCAGCATCTTAAATGTAGCTGGTCGCTGGCTGCTTCTCTCCGACCTCCGCTCTATAATCCAGGATTATCTTAAGTTAGGGCTTGACGTGACCATCTCTACCCTAACCCCGACAGAATCCTCAAAGAGTGTCAGCGCTGGACCATCTTCCAGCTCACAGGTACCTCCTTCGACCCCACGCGTTGTTCCCCAGGACTTACTCGATTCGCCCTACGCGTACATCTACAAGCTGATCACCCAGCTTGACGATAATCGCCTCGGAAGACTTTTGGATCTTGTCCTAGTCGCCCCGCACATGAAAGAAGTTCTGAGAGAGTATACAAGCGGCGTGAATTGCATATTTGGGTTGAAATACCACAGGCATCTCAATCGGAATGGTAACGACTTCGGAGCTAAACCGCAATGGGCATTGGATCTGACTGTGGCAGTCATCACTTTGCGCTACCTTCATAAGCGTACCGCCATAGAACCAAGGTCGGTGCTCTCCAAAGTCTTAAAAAGTGGCACTTTTTTATCGGTGGAGGTCCGGGCACATATCTGGGCCATTGGCGCGGAGCTAGGTATTCCCCAGGAAAAGTTTTTGAATGACGAAATACGTCCGATCAGTTACTCGCGGGTTGAGAGCTGCGCAAGGGAGCGAATGTGGCTGAAGGCCGTGGAAGCAGCTAAAATTTACGCGGAACCTACTTCTGAGCCGTGCGCTGGTCTCTTCTATACCGCCTCTCCCATCCGCTTGGGCTCTGACCAGTCCCTCATTGTCCAGATGGCCCATTATGGGAATTAATAAGCGGATCAGAGCGAGAAAACTCTTGATTAAAAACATTGTCTTACCGTCCAGCGGCAGTAGCGGAACCGGGAATGATATGTCTTTTTTTCATTTTACTCTAGAGTGGCATAGGCGTGTTAGCCGGGAAGCAAGGTTTTATTAAAGCTAGTTGGTGCAACCAGGGACGTGCGGGCTGGACGGATACTTTGCCTCGGGGAGAAATTCGCCTAGGCTCTTCTTCCCCGTGATTCGGGCCTGCGTATGGCCGGGGCTTGGTCATAGGAGGGAAATAGTGCGTGCGTACGCTGGATGGGCATGGGTCGGAAGTAGTGTACATCAGGAGACACGGGGTAGAACAATCGTCCATGCCGAAGAGAACGATAGGTAAGCCAAAAGGGGGGACTGCAGAGCCCTAAAAGGGTACCACCAAGGCTCATGGTCTGTGTGTGTGGAAGCCTTGTAGTGTTAAGGGCGGTCTTTGGCTACAGCAGCATACCTGGCTTGTCTTGTTCGTCTAGTTTCCACTCAGTGGGAGGTTTAGACGAGGGGATCGGTGGTAGGTTGGATACAAATGGGTGCGTCGGTAGTAATGGGGATGCGTTGTTACGACTGGCAGTGGGGCCCCTTATATATGGCAATAGGACTTAGATTGTCTGACGTCCCTGTCGGTCTGGCATCTGCACACGCGTAGAGCAAGGGGTGACGGCTAACGGTGACTGCTGGACATTAAGGGGGCGGCTGACGTCGGTTAGAGGAATGAGTACAATCAAATATACATCAGCCATTTTAGAGGAAGGTCACCAGTGGCCAGGCGTAGCCCTCCGGTAGACCCGTGCAAGTTCGCAATGAGACTGGATAGTGAGTATACTCTGCACTTAACAGCCCAGGGACTGTCATGGCTACTGGCTTGTTCCGGTTGGGGCTGCTGTCGAACGCTGCGGCTTGACGCCTCCTGCTGGCCTTTCGGGAGGGGGTCTGGTATGGTGCAGCTTTTGGCCGCTGGTTTTGGCGACCACACACGCATTAAGCGAATGGGATATATAGGCCTGCAATTGTTGCCCTATTTCCATAGGCTATCAGGTCAGCTACGTATGTGCTCAAGTAGTAGCTGTTAAAGGCCGTACTACACCACGCCTTGCTATTATTTGCAGCAAGTCGACTTCTTTTCATGATAACCATGACACTTTAGGAAACCACTATTTACATGACCACCCATCCGACTACACTAGAACACTAGGCAAACGCTGGGTCTGGGTATGTCTCTCTTCCCCTACTACCAAGTATCATGTAAGGTGCTGTAAATGCACTGCTCGGTGGACTACTAGAGTTCCCACCGTCGCACCAGCTACCGTCGGCTCTCTCTAACTCGTTTTCGTGATGAATGTTTCCGACGTAAGCCCCCACCTATCCGACACCATAGTCACCGGGATTGGTGGCTTTGGCTCTCTGGTTTTACCCTTTTTAGCCCTGTCGTCAAGGATGACACCCAAGGGGAGGAATGGTATTAAGGAAGCCCCGCTGATACGGCCTGCCAATGGGGGCTCTTAGAGCAACGTCCTTGAGGTACACCATTGTCCACATTACCATAGGACTAGAAAGGGGGCCACCAAGTAACCCACACCAGAGACCATCATTCTAGGCGGGCGTATACTAGCGAGGGTATTGGCACTCTCCTTTACGGCCACCATAAAACCCACCGACCGTCCACGATATGTAGGCCGACTTAACTAAATGTCTCTGTCCGCTCGAAGTGTTTCTCCCTAACCTTCATCGCTTGGTCTCCTGTAGGTTTTCAAACGGATAGTAGGATGGAGGTGGTCAAGTGGAGGATCCTACAAAGCGGGCCAAGGCAATAGAACTTTTAGGTTTCAATCGGACATTATTTATGTGTTGATTTGGGTGGGGTTTTTTTTCGCGCCAGGGAATTCTTCTTCAATATGGTCGCCAAGGGTTGTCTGGTGGTCAGACACGGTTGGCTGTTGCAGAGGAGGGGGTTTGTCTTTCCGCCTCCCCCCCCTTTAGTTGGGAGAGTGAAAGGTGATCGAATTTGATATCCCAGTTAGGGTAGTTATTGCCTTTTCCCCTAACCCTCGGCTGGCATGGTTACGCAAGTAGGGTTGATACCGGTGGCAGCGCTGCTTGGTGAGTCAGTCTCGTCCCCCTTCTCTTGGGGGAATCTCGGAGCGCCTCTATTTATAGTTGGACAAAGGAGCGTACCACCTTCCCTTTTTTATGCCTACCTGCGAGTTCCGGGCTGAGTTTCTCCGTCTAGCTATGTCCTAGTCCCCGCTCGGGCCCCGCTCGTTGGGTTGTCATCGGCATTTTCCCTTTCTTTATATATATATATATGCAGCAGTTCGATGTACATGGGGCTTACTCTCAACGGCCGTCGTAAGCATTAGGTCGTTGAGAGAAGGGCTCTTCACGCTCGCATAGCTCACAATTCACGCATCCCATCCTTCCTGTGTATTTTCCGCCTTTTATTGTGGTACCCGTTCTCTACCATAGCTCGGCTAAGCTGCCGTATAGCCTTCCTAATATTTCCATATAGATTTTTATACTCGATATTTCCTGGTGTACTGCCCGAGTTTATATCCCCTCGCCAGACAGGTTACCGGAATGACCCCTACTTCCCTTGCGGCCGCCTTGGTTGGGCTAGTCCTGCCGTTGGCCACCACCCAAGACAACTGGTTGCGCCACAGTGGGTGCCGTATGTTTGAAGGAATCTCGCGAAGGGATCTAGACGCAAACCGTCACTGGTTTAGGGAGCAGGGCCCAAGTGCAGCCTTCCGGGTGGCGGACTTCGAAATTAACCTCGACCACACCGGATCCTCCTTGTCGGAATTCGAGCAGGCTATCCTGGCCTACCGGTGCTCCGAGCTCTTCAAGTGCACCCAGAGCCTAATGATCTCCGGCCCTGACCCCAAGGATCTGCCAACTCTAGACCGCCAGGTAAGTGCGACAAGCATGGTTACGAATTTGAAGCGAATGGCACGCAAGTTAGAATCACTCCGACTCCCCATTGAACTTAACCTGTTTAATTGCCAATGGGGATTTCCATATCCATTGCCTTCACAGGCCGACCATCTTGAAGCCGACGTAAAAGATATGGACCCTAAAACGGCCCTCAACTTTCTCGACCGTTTACTCCAAGCCAGCCCGCTAGAGTCCACAGTTATGGCGCACGTCCTCAACGACACGCGACCCAAATGGAAGTATAGTAACTACGGCTTCGAGGATCGCCTGGAGGAATACGTTGCAGACTGGATGGAAGATTATGTCTGGAGTGATTACGATTTACTCAACGCCACGACCCTCCAGTCGGGATACCCACTGCTGTACTACGTAGGTGACCCGGCTCGGCCGAAACTAGCCCAGTACATCATCCATTCGCTCCGGTCCGGCCACTATGTTCGTAAGTTGTTATACACGGACCCGGAATCCCCTGACCCTGAAGCCACCGGCTTGACGGCCCTAAAATCACCCGTTAAGGAGTGCCTGTGGTACCGATTTTTCGACCACGTGGAAGCCGCTAGACTACCCAACCGTGCCCTCCAGATCCTACGCGGACTGGCTGTGATTGTCGCCGTACGGTCCCACGTGCGCAGTATCTTTCGCGCCCTACAGTCTACCTCCCCGTTCTTCTGGGAGGACCAGGAACTCAAGCTGGCCGTCTGCGTAATGAAGGAGCTAGGTATCAAGCCTGAGGCCGGCGTGTTTGCCGACTTTGGCACGCAACAGCAGCGGTACTATGCTAACGCCCGGTTGCAACCGGCGTATTGTGAGGATGTCACGCCCCGCTACCGTAACCGCCTGATTTGGCTACAAGGCCCGAAACTGTTTTTGAGGTTCCCATACTTTGAAGGGCCCGACGGTAGACGACGGGTCCCGATTGATCATAGTCAATCTAAACCTTTGGATTATGAGGAGGTGATGTCTGCCCTCCCATCCCTGTCGTATGACGATCAGGTCCCGGTGGGACTCTCGGCAGCCGAG
>JANBPT010000464.1:0-34618 GCA_027575765.1 Tieghemiomyces parasiticus | reverse complement strand
GGCCGTGATAAAGGGTCTCCATGCACTTTCAGCAAATTTACACCAGAGGCAAAGGTGCGGGGTGTGGAGGGGGGGGGGGTAAGGCGAGGTGATGTTCCATGCCCTAATGGGGTTCCCAGCCCCGCTAGACAATCAACTCGGCCTGGATTGGGAGGCTGTCATGGTGAATTCTGGTATTCCCTTCCAACCAATGTGGTTCTTCACCGCCACGATCACCACCGTACCATAGCCAACCCCTCTCTCCAAGAAGAGGGTCGCACATCTTCGCTATTCCCATCTTCGTAAGGTCTAGGACGGGCTGCTGGCTCTCCACTTCCCCCCTTCCCGCACCCCGAGAGTTTGGCCTGCTAGGTATACCCCCTCATCATGGGTTTCCCCTTGCCCGTCACTTTTACCCCAACTCAACATGCCTGGCCCTTTAACACGCCGGTTTCCCGGGTACAGAGATGGGTCGCTAAACAATGCTGGCGGCTGAAGGGCGAGCTGACAGTATAGGAATCCGAAGTGTGACCTTCGCGGCTATTTTTTGATGGAGGTGGTTGAAGTGGCTTAAACCAGACTGATTGCATACCTGTCTGTCGGTTGCGCAATGGGGGTGGGGCACAGGGATGGCCGCATGGAATGTGGGAAAGAAGGATAGTAGTAGCCAGTTGGGGCGACGCAAATTCAATTACATCTTCCATATTGGCAGGAAAAGTTACACTGAACCATCTATGACTAATACATGACTGGTCACGCGGGGTATACCCTACACCCTGCCTGGCTCAGGTACCGCATCCTCATCGCCATGTACTGCCTCTGCAGTAGGTGGAGCCGGTGCGTAGGTGCTGTATTGGCTGCCTGAATTTGTAAGTAGCTCGGTACCATTCGCCAGGCCCGACAGGGCCTTTTTCGCCTGTCTTGACCGAGTTGGATGGCAGCAGCCTAGATAGTCGAGTTGGCACCCCCCCCTGTACCACCGCCTCCCCCCTTCATTGTATATATACCCTTTTCAACACGGGGCCTTGGCAAAATAATTTGTGTCTGATGAGTGGCCGACGAATTGACCAATTTGTACCCCAGTTTAAAATTCAAAGAAACACAGCAGCACATAATGTAAAGGTAGATAAGATATCTATATATACGTATAGATAGTAAGGTACTACTACCGCCCCCCCCATCCACAGACCTCTCCTCACGGGGCAGGGGAGGATCCCGCTAGGTCTAAAGCGACCTTGACCTGGTCACAATGCCCATCCTGGGTGGTCATGGTCCGATAAACCATAAAAGTTACGTAAAAGTGCAGCAGTACCGTATACGCGACCAGAAACCGCCGGCCTAGCTTATTAGTGAGCAACAAACGGCCCAAATTCAACGTGACCCGGTCGGCGGCATTAAGGGACCGATACTGCCGCTGCGACTCGCGTTGCTGGAACACCTCAAAAGGATTGCGCGCCGCTTCGTACAGACCGCGGTACTTGCGGGTCACCGCCGCCAGCATCGAGTTGCGCGGCCCCGGGCGGCGGCTACCCGTCCGAGGGGTCCGCGCCAAGGCCACGTTAGACGTCGGCAACGGCCCCAGGTCAATTTCCTCAACTTCATAGTCGTCGGCGTCGTCATCCAAGAGGCCGGACGAGGCACCATGGCGGTTGGAAAGGTAGGTAGCGTCGGCGCTACCGCCACCCATATCGATCGTAGTCTGGAAGGTAGTAGAAGGAGTAGTAGACGTCAATTTTGTGTAGTCACGATAGAAGGACAGCCAGGGTGTAAGGGGCTCAGGCTTAAAAATCTACGGTCCACATGGTAAAAAAAGGGGGGAGGAAGGGTTCCAAGGTGCTCATCACGAGGGTAGAGGCCATCGAGAATGTCGCCCCCCTGACCTGTGGCACCCACACCCCTTTCGACCACCGGACAGCCGGGGACTGGCCCAGCATCCAAAATTCACTTACGCGGGAGGCCATGTCGCTTTGATAGCTCTGCATGTACCGAATCTTCTCATAGAGCTTCACGTTGTCTCCCTTCAGCGTCGCAAGCTCCGTTTTGAGCTCGGACGTTTCCGTGCGGTAGCGCTCAATCGTCTGGTAGGGGAGAGGAGGATATAAGTAGGGCAGTGGTGTTCGATTAATCAGCAATTGAATTAGTTACAACTCTCCCCCTCCCTCTCCAAATCGGGGGATCTTGGTCGAGCTTCCAGCATGGGGCTAGCACGCCTATGACCCCCCCACCCATACCTGCCCCAGACTTGTCAACCAGGGCCTCACATATCAGCTTTCTCGGTCCCCTCCCTCCCTTCCCTCTCTTTACTTACATCCTCCAGCTCCTGGACCTTCGTTTTAAGCCGATCCCGCTGGGTGGCTACGATCTGAACCAGCGGCAGTTTGCCGGGCGACCCGGTCCCCGTGGCCAGTCCGGCACCACCAAACGAAGCGTTGCGCGACACGACCGGTGTGGCGGCCCGTACCAATGGGGACGTACCGGCGGCTAACGGATGACTACTCCCGCCTGCCTTGTGGGCTAGACCGAGGTTCGCTCGTGATGCGGACGTCGGACCCTTTTCACTGCGCACGTACCCTTCGTCGTCGCCATCACCCACAACCCCGGTGGCATCCGACAAGCGGGGTTCAATACCCATGAGGTGATCCTCAAGGGTAGCCACCAGGGTCTCCCGCTCGGCCAACTGAGCGCGCACTTTAGCCAGCTCAGCCCGAACCGCAGCCTGCTCCTGGCGGGCATCATTAAGTTCGTTCTTGCAGTGCGTCAGGTCGGACTGAAGTTTCTTGTTGGTCTCGAGCAAAATCTTTTCCAGGCTGTCTTCCACGCTGAGTCCGGGCGGTAGCTCCTCCACGTCATCGCCCGGGTAATCTCCGGTGTCCCAGTGCGACAGGGAAAATTCGACGGCCTTCATGATACCGAGTTCCCGTTTGATGGCCTCGTAGTCGTCGACCCGTTTGAGGCTGGTCTGAAGGCGTAGGACTTCAGCCTCCTTGGCTGCCAGCTGGCTTTCGACCTGCGGAAGTCGCGCGGTCGCCCGCTCTCGAACGGCCAGTTCACGGCGGAGCCTCTCGGCCTCTTGAGTCAAGTAATCCACATTCTGTTCGAGCTCGAGGGTACGGGTCAAGTGGGAGCCGCCCGCCATATCGGCATCGTCGGCGGCATCAGCAGGGGTTACCAGCCCGGCTTCCGTGGCCTCCCGTTTCAGTTTGTCGTTGGCGGCCTGCAGGCCGACAATTCGACTGTTGGCCCGGTCCAGTTCAGCCTGGAGTACGTCTGTCTCCGCCAGCCGTGCCATGAGCTTGTCATCGTAGCTTTGGTATTGGTCGATGACCTGGGCTTGAACCGAGTCCTGCGACGCCTGCAAATGTAATAGCTTACGGTTGGCCTCGGTCACCTGTTTCTGCAAGGAAATTTCTCTGCGATAATAGAGGGTAGAGGAAGCGAGAAAAGGCGAAGGAAAGGCAGGAGCGAGCTAGTTAGGTGAGAAAACCAGGGAGCGTGCCAATGCCGCCAGCGAGCCTGTAAGGTGCCTGCCCCCCGTAGTGAAGGAAATCCCCGGTTATACGAAACGCTGAGATCTTACCGGTCTTTTAAGTGCTGAATGACACCCTCAGTCTCCGCCTGAATCTCGCGCTCCTTTTCTTGGGTACGTTGCTGGATGGTTTCTTCCATCTGTGGGATATGGACGATTATAAGCGCACAACGTTAGCGATAGTCCCAACAGGCCTGGAGATTGGAAATCCCCGAGCGCCGCGTTCTCATATGAATCGACACGGCCGAGGAAATAAAGAGCGGCCATCTCCTCATAATTCACAGGGGCGGGATCTGCTTACCTGGTTTTCTAGTTGCTCGAGGCGCGCCTTGGTCTTGGCACCCTGCGATTCCTGGCTCTTGGCCTTGCTCAGGTTCCGCATAGTATCGGATAGTTCCTTGCGGAGAAGCTTGTTATCCGATTCGAGCAGCTCGATTGACCCTAGCTTCTCCGTCTCGGCCAGCAGCTGGTCAAAGAGCGGGACCGGGTCAGGCAGCTGACCGAGCAGGCGGTAAATTTCGAGGTACGCATTCTCGGTGGCTTTCATTCGGGTGGTCAACTGGTCAATCTCATTTTGGTAGGCTAGCGTGGTTTAAATAAAAAAAGAAAAACATCGCAACAGGCAGATGTGTCATTGGTTAGTGCGAGTACGGTATTGCAGCGATTCCGTACCACTTTCCTTGCTGTCTGGGCCCAATCGCCCAATGTCATGAGGCCTGCGCTTACCTTTGAGTAGTGGTTTGACCTGGGCGAGTTTATCGTCATCTGGTAGCTTGCGGAAATCTGGGTAGAAGCGGGTGTCCCAACGGACATGGCAATTGCATAGGCGTGGACAAATGATTAGCGGGATTACAATGTAATCTATAGGAGGGATAAGACAGGCCAGTTGTCACATCCGCTGTACTTGCGCAGTAAGGTTCAAAGTGTACCACCTACCTTTGGTCTTCTCGGCCAACTTCTTACGGCCTTGTAGCGACGCCTTCTGGCGATCGACGATATCGAGGCTATCTTTATCCAGGCCTCCCTGGATGGCGCCAAAGTCGATTTCTGTAGTGCGGCGGGTGAGAAGGTATGTGCGATAGGCGTAGGATTGCGAGGAGGGTTAGTCGTGGTGGTTCGAATCAGTGGGTTGCTGGCCATCAAGTCCGTCAATGGTATGTCAGCTGAGAAAAAGGTGCGGACTAGTCTCCCAAAATTGATGTGGGCAGTACCATCCACATGTCGCTGGCGGAACGGCTATCGTAGTACCGGAGATACGTCGTACCTTTCCAGTTCTGAATCGCGGCATGGAGGGTCTGCGGTAGGGCCATGGCAGGAACAGTAGGAAACGGGAAACCAACGAGTATGCGGGGGATAGGGCCGGAGACGGAGTGGCAAGATGAGCGCCACGGATTGAATGGTCGACGGGGGAATGGCGTGGGCAGCGTTGCCTGAGGTGCAAGGTGAGCGTTACAATGCCCAATGTCAGTATTGAACAGCGCGAAAGGAATGTGCTTAAGATTCCTTTTGTCTTATGCACTGGCACAACGGAAAGGCCTCAGAACCTCTCGCTGGCCTACCATATTGGGGCCAACCAAAGGCTGTAACTCCTAAATCCAGTGTCAAGAGGCTACCATATCAGTAGCCCTCCCTCCCATCCCAATAACCTCAAAACGTACTCGACTTGAATTCCTCAAAGTCCGCAGGCCAAGCTATTTAGCCGGCTCGGGCGCTGCTGCCCTGATGGATTCTACTTCCAAAGGCCACCAACTGCAGCCTGATTGGTATACCTAAACTATATCACTGACTACAATGGGGTCGAAACTGATGGCGCGACGTTCGTGGACAACACATTGGTGGTAGTTTCGACAACGATCTAACGTCCGTCGATCTGGAGCGGTAGAGTGGGCCCGTATCGATATTCAGTCGCCAGCCTGTCGGGATTCTAGCGCTTATTTTTACTGGCACAATACCACGACTGAGAATGGACAGGTCTCCTCATTTCATTGGAAAGAACCTCCTCCTTTCAATAGTGTCCTACCTTATCACAAATACTACATATACCGCGACTTGTAATAACCCCCTACTGATCTGGGGAAATCGGCACAACCTCGGTTTCAGCGAAATCATGCCCTAGAGACTTTCCGGCGGGAAGCCTAGACGCCAAAAAGAAAGAGTGATTGCCAGACGGATGAATATTATCATAAATGAGAAGCGGTAGGTCCTTGCAGGGAACACACAAGTTAAAAAACCTATAACAGATTCCGGCGTCCATTGGGCTCAAGGCAAGGTCGTGATGCTTGATATCCCGCCATTAAAGAGAAACGACCGATCCACCAGGAGCTAAATGACAAAGGTTTGTATGCCAGTTTTAACCGAATGAGTGGGTGCGGCCAGGGAAATGACAGCAGAGGGATGGCCCCCATGGCAGCCAAACGAGAGACTGCACAGGATTGGGTGAAAATCAACAATAATAGCATAACGACGAGGTCTACAGGTGAGCACGAACCAAGACCTTCAACCATCTGTTTATATTTACCCGTAAATCCTACCAGACCTTTTCTTCCAATGACAAAAACTAGGGAAGAGGAATATCTGGTTGCTCAGCTACCCGTTCATTCAACTATTTCCTAATGCCCGACCGTCTCCTCTGTATTTGATGGTGAGTGATACGGATGGCCACAAAGACTAGGACGCCGATGAAGTACGTGGTCCCAACTGCCAACGGCTACTAACCTATGTAATGACTAGTAAGTGAGGTTGGGCCAGCCTGTCTATCCAGCGAGTGAGTCCGACCTAAGGAGAGCAGAGAAGGGCACATTTGGGCAGTACCTCGGCGCTAAACAGAGGCGAGGCTGTGCGGAGGAGTACCACCGGCCCGACATTCGCCCCCCCAGTTTTGATGCGTAGCGTTCTCCCTGCGCCCGTCTGGTGTAGCGAGCATGTGTCCTAGCTTGGTGTACCTCAGCCTACCTCCAGTGGTGGTATATCGGGGACCCATCCCGAAATCGTTGGGGTGAGAAAAAACGTTAGAAAATTAGGCTTGGTAGAGCTGTATTGGGTAACAACGGAATACACGACTCCCTTTTGCTGAGGGCCCTGTTGACTGACATGCCTAGTGTAAGCTGTTCACGCCTTGCACCAATTCTGAGGCGACAAAACACTCATGGCGCAGTGGTCAGTTTATATTTCATATCGTTGCCATCCACCTTAACCTAAAATCGGAATGAGCTTTTATTGCTTGATCCACGAAACGAGACCGGATAATGCGGACTAGGAAGCCACCGACGGTGATGTGCGATACCAAGTTGAGTTAGATTACATACTTGGGGTACTTTGGATGTCAATTACCGGGTTTTGTGGGAATACTTATAGTTTAGAGATCGCACTGTCTTGTCCATCTGGGTTGCAAAGTAATCGACGTCCTGAACGGGCTGGGTCAGGGACATTCCACCGAGCGGGTAGCTATGACGGGCGATGCGAACCGCTAGGTCCTCACAGCGATCAGTACCAAAGTTAAACACCAGCTCATGGCGTAGCTCGGGGTCAGTGTCGGAGTTGCCTCTGTAAATGGCGTACAGGAGCCGATGTCCGGGTGCCACGCTACCTGCCGCGATGCCCCTGCGCATGGATGCCATAGAATGGATAATGTAGTCTTCAACCCGTCTGGGCGTTTTACGGCCATATTTCTCTAGCCTACTGCGGAACTTGTAGAGGTAGTTGCGATAACGGTCCACTGCGACATTATCGTAGTTGACCAGCTGGCTGCTGGCGACGGCCGTTGAACGGGCGGTCGCCTGAAGTTTCTGGCATACACTAGTCAGCTTGACTACAGTCCTCTTAGTTAATCGGTATGGCAAAGACTGGTGAGGAGGAGGAGGAGCGGGGCTGTCGTGGCAAGGCTGAACCCCGGAGCTGGGCTCTGGTGCGTCGTTGATGAGTCAGCGTCCCGCGGGGACCTGTCTCGAACGGCTTTCCGAGATGGGTTGTAGAGGCACAAGAGGTATGGTTGGCCGTGGAAGCTGAAAAAGGTATGGTTCAGCCGAAATGATTAACCGTGGGCCGGTTTGCTCGTCGCGAGGTGAGGCCGGTGACATGGCCCGCTCCAGTGAAGCGGGCTCTCCAGCGGTGGTTTGGTGGTGCTCGGTCGATCTAGACGCCCGGCCAGGCCGCAGACCGGTCTGGGTCGACCGTAGCACACTCTCACGCTGGAAAGAGAATGTTGCAGGACCCCAGGTCGTAGGCCAGGAGAGAGGGGTGCGATTCGACACCTCCGTATTGGTGGGGCCTGAGCCGCCGCAGCTGGTGATCAGTGCCGGCCAGATAAAACACAAAACGATGGAGAATCGCATGGTCACTTTGATGCGGTATAGGATGGTAGCTTACAGGAAAGGTGCGGATTGCCCAGTTATTGTTAAATAAAAAAAAGAGGGGCCGGTGAGAAAGGATCCTCGAAACTAAAATCTCAACCAGGCGGGGCATGGAATAAACGATGTCGGTTGAAGTAGCTGTTTATAAAGCCACGGCCGTTCAACTAGGCCGGCGTTGGGACTCGAGAGGAAGTGAGAATATAATCCCCCACTGGCACATCCAACTGCCAGTACGGTCGAAACCGATGGTGGCAATTGACGCCAGGGGGGATGGTTACGCCAGTTACCTGCCACAAAAATACAAGTAACGCCGATCGTGACACAGGAGGCCGCATTGCGGCTTCCATCCGAACGTCTGGTGTGGTGAAGAAAGGGAGGGTTCCAACATCGCTGGCTACCCCGAGCACGCCTGTTCGGGAAGGTGACACGCTGAGGACAGGCCAACCTGGTGTTCGATGATAGGGCGTGACTAAGACCGCCATCAACCTTCATCTCTCACTTCCTTTCTTCGTTTCATTTTGCCTAAACGTCTTTCGCAAGGTCGAGACGGGCCTCACTCCTTCAATCCCTTGCCTTTTCATTGATTGAAGTGATACTCCATCCTCTTCGTCACAACAACGCTTAGGAGCGGTGGAGTCTATAAGTAGACGCCTTACAGATGGTGGTTGTAACATGCCACTCGCAACAGTGCAGTGGCCAACAAGGCCAGGGTCCACCGTCAATAGCCGCTCATCACCGCAGACCACCATCCTTTTGTTTACCCCTATTTCTCTTTTGAACTATGTGTAATAGTTTTTGGCTGTTTTGATAGACTGGCCACCTAGCCACGGTCATTTCCACCTCGCTTTGGTTGGGCCTTTCTATTCTCCTTTCCTTGCGTTATACCATATCAAACTGAGAGCCCTACCTTGATGAAAGCCGCACCGTACACTCCAAGGACCAAGTGGCTAGTCCAGTCACTTTTATGCCCCGAGGTGCCCAGCCTCTCTGGCTCCCTTCTCCACTTCCGCACCTTACGTCTTTTAGCACTGTTCGGCAATGCGTAGCACTAGTCACCTTACGGTGGCTTTTTGTTTCTTCCAGTATACCCCATTCAACCAATTTACCCGTCTGGCTGGTGTTTACCCGGTTTAGAGGTACCACAGTGGTCAATGTTTATAGGAATTGCAACAGGAGGTGACAAGTCCTGGTTTAATAAAGGATGCATAAAGAAATAGGACGCACCAGGTTGGCTGGAATCAGCAATCCTAAAATTAGACTATGTTTTGCAACTCAGTACTGTATCTTGCATCCTCGTTCTGCGTTTCTATTAATCCTAATATCTGATCCACTGCGCACTAACCAAGCGCAATGGGCGCTCGTATCTATGTTTTTTTTGGCTTACTTGGACTTTCTGGTGTCTACGTCACTACTATTCGCAATTAGCTAGCTTTCTCTTGTACGTACCACGCCTCTACCCAACACAAAATACCTAGCTCGATTGTCCACTGAGTATTTATGGCGGGCTTAACAACAACACGGCACTTGCTCCGCCAGGGAATATGGCTTCAAGAAACCAGCGAGTAGCTGGCCGGGGTCTACCATACTTTCCTCACCTCTACTTGCAACATATAGCGTAGCATTCTGAGGCCGGGTAGTATCATCAACTGCTAGAACCCTGAACTCCTCAGCGACGACCACCAGGTATGCTGTGCTATCGGCTTCCTGAAACAGCGTATGGAAATCAATGATTATCTATTGAACGACACTACCACTCACAAGCCAACTTAAACCTGTCCCTACTGGTCAACTACTAGCTCTAGCCATCAGGAAACCTGGCCCATGGGTGGTCCAGTGCCATGCCTGGTTAACTGAGACCACTCGGAACTGTGGATGTCCAGTAGCCCCAGCTCTGTGATTTTAAGGGTAGCCTTTGCACACAGCTAATAGGTACATGTGAGATTGTTTAGGGTTACAGGTATTAATATAAAGGCTGTTGATATGTAATAAGAAAACCACAGTATTTCCGCTTAATCAGTAATGTAAGGGCCCCTGATCTTACCGTGAGATTCAACGCCACCTTAGCTGAAACGATGAGCATATTCGGCTTTCGAGAACAGCAGGCCTATTTGGAAATGACAATATAAACCTTGCGGGATAGCGATGCCCTGCCAACTTTAGCACAGCTTCGGAGAATCCCGACTAGCAGTCTCCACAGAACTGGCTACGATTACACAGTGACCAGGATAGCAAGATTGTACGGCAGCCGCCTCTATTGGGGTCATGCATGAGAGGCGGGTTCTCCTTAGTCAGCCCATGCCAGCAATCCACTGGCAAAGTGCCACTTGGTGTAATTGTAGTAGACTGGGAAATGATGGGAATACGCAGCTTAAGCCGCTTTGATTTTTCTGCGAAATTGGCAGCCATCCTGAGCTCCGTGATTGGTGGAATTATTACCAGGTCCCCCAGTCGTTTTTTTTAAAAAAAGTTACCTCCGGCCTAGCGAATTGGCTTGTGCCACTTGGCCCAACCTGTTTCATGAAGGTTGCTCCCAGCTTTTCCTTACGCATCATGTTCCCATCAACGTCCACAAGGATGCCAACTCTAAACCTTGGGTCCTCATGGCTATAGAGGCTGGTTCAGACGTACCCTGATCCCAATGGGTGGATAGGAAATATACTGTGGTTAAAGTAACCGTCTGTCTGGTTGGTTAAGCTGTCGAGGCGAGAAACATATACCAACGGTCTAATGATATAAAAGTTACCGCTAGTCTATTCAAGCCAGACATGGGCCGACACTATGGAATGTATTCTAATGTAAAAGGCGAGGCTCACGGCAAAGAATATAAGAGTTGAGTGTTTGGTTCCTACATGGCACACTGAATGTAGTGGCAGTCAAGGAAACAGTGTGTACCAAGTATTACTAAGCTGGCCAGGTAGCTAGGTCATCGCTGCGGGCTGGTGGCACAGAATTGAACTGTCGACAAGGGGACGTGCATGGGAGGGGGGGGTAAAGAAGCTGCGGCAAAGTCGATTGGACCGGGTCCATAGGTCGCTTCTACATTTTGGTCCGCTGAACAGGGCGTTGAGGCCTGCGTTGGAGATCTGGCACGTTCCTTGGGATCGGCAAGGACAACTATCAGAGGAGTACCGCAGCAGCTTAGCTGATGGTTAGAATGTCAAGACAGCCGGGCCATGGAAAGCGCTAACCTGCGAACTGTGGGGGTGATTCTAGCCCATCAAGGACACCATCGGGTGGGCCTGAAGGTAATGGGTAGATAGTGCTATTATGCAGGTACCCGCGGGCTTCCCATAACCACCCGCAAGTCCCCACATATCTATTCCCGCCAGCACACTAAAGAGAACTGTATATCCCATCCTTTTTTTTCTCAGCAGTGGAGCGGATTTTCCGTGCCTCATTTACGGTAATGGGATAGGGGCGAAGGGTGCAGGCCTGGCCAATCGGATATGGTTGTGGCCCGAGTACTTGTAGATGGAGTCGCCACCCTTGAGCCGTCCACCCCTTTTGGATTGATGCGTGCCGCACCTTACCTTACAGGTCGTGGTCCAACCACACTCCCACCCTTCGTAACTGTCGTTATCCGGTACCGTCGTGCCGCAGCGGGAAGTCTTGTGAGGTGCATATAAAAGGCTGGCCCCGCCACCCACCGGAGCTCTGCTGTCCCCTGCTGCCGTGCATCTCATCCTTTAGACACACCTCTCCAGTGATTAGGTCGCACACCCCTGCGGTCTTACTCGCTTGGCTAGCTGTCCTACTCTAGGCCGCTTTGGCCCGTCTGCTCCTAAGTCTCGTTCATTGCGGATGACTAATCTCTCTTCCGGAATTGACGTATCGCTGGCCCCTAGCTCCCCTTCCCCGCATCTGTAATCCCTCCCACAGCCTTCCCCCTGTCGCCATTAATATCGGGGAAGTTGGCGCCCTACCGCTCACGTCATTGCCTTGCAAAGGCTTACTGCTTCTGTTGCCCTACTCTGTACCCAAACCCCTTTGGCGTCGTTGCTTTTTAGTGTTCGCCGCCTCACCGACTTTTTAAGGTCCCACCGCCGTTTGGGAACGATACTACCTTCTCTTTTTATAGCCCTCCAGGTCTTCAGCCTTGTCCACTTTCCCTACTTATCTGATACCTACCACCGACCCACCAGTTCCTTACGCTGCAGTACCATGGATCTCCATTCCAAGGCACCAATGTGTCTAGATTCCGAGGGCTGGGTAAGTACTACGCGCTTCATACGGGTCTACTTCGGGGTGGGATGCGACTAGACACTATGCGAGGGGGTTAATTGGCGCCGCAAGCACGTCTCGTGCGGCACCTGCTGGGAAATATCGGCCTTGACCCACCAAATCTCGGTTGAGTCGACATCGACATGTATACAATGGAAAGTGCACCTCAACCAGCGTCAATCCGCTGGCCTCAAAATTTGTGATACTAACTCTCTACTGTGCTTCCCCATACTAACCAATGTCCGAACGCAATTTAATTCGCTGGTCTAGGGCCCGTGGAGTGACCACCGTACTGTGGACCTGACGACCTGCTTCGAGGATGGGTAAGTCGTAAAGATATCTGCGTTGAACGCATGTGTATCCCGGAGGTTATCTTGTCAAGCGCGAACCATTTCAATGATTGCCGTCTGTGTATTCACAACCAACGGGCTTGGAAGCTCCTTCTGAAGGGTTATATTGTACAAACTAACCTTCAGTCGGCCGATGCTATCTACCATGCCCTTTCCCCCTTTCGCAGCGTCCTGGGTCCCGCTATCTTCGGTTTGTTCTTCGCGGCGGGCGCCTACCGCTTACATACACTGCGCTCCCGCCCGGCCTACCCCGCCACGTTCACCATGACCCGCCACTACTACGCCAAGCAGGCCCTCCTCCTGGCATCTATCGGCATCAGCGCTTACGAAACCTGGATTGCCGCCCGTCTGACGGGAACTTACGCCGCGACGGTTCCTGCCCTGGGTTTCCTAGCCCAGACCCTGGCCTTGGGGTTTGCCCTTTTCCTCAGTCATCTGGAGCACACACGCAGCCGAATCGCCTCGGGCACTCTCCTGCTGTTCCAGCTGGCCTTGCTGATGTACAGCGCGGTGCGGCTGCGTACCTGGCACCTGATCAAGATGCCCCAGGGCTACGCCGCCCTGTTCAACGCAGCGGTCATCTCTTTCGTCGCGCTGGCTGCCTCATTCGTCGCCGAACTCTACCCCAAACCGCGTTCCGACTATCTGTTGCCCACCGAAGACATGGACCACAATAGCCCAGAGGAGGAGGCCAACATCTTCTCGCGGATCAGTTTCTCCTGGATGTCTCCTATGCTGTCCCTCGGGTACCAGCGCGTGCTGACCCAGGATGACATGGTAGACCTACCGCGTGACACCCAGACCGCCACAGTGTCGGACAACTTCCAGGATCGCTGGCAGCGCGAACTGGCCCGCGACCGACCCTCCTTGGCGCGCGCCTGCGTGCTGACCTTCGGGGCCCCATTTGCCTTGGCCGCCTTTTTCAAGGCCGGTCAGGACCTGCTGGCCTTCGCGCAGCCCCAGCTGCTGCGCCGCCTGCTCAACTTCGTGCAGGACTACTATAGCGACGCGCCACAACCCGTGGCCAACGGCTATTTTATCGCCCTCACCATGTTCGCCACCGCCCTCCTGCAGACCGCCCTGCTGCACCAGTACTTCCAGATCTGTACCATGGTGGGTCTGCGCGTTCGTGCCGGGCTGGTCACCGCCATCTACCAGAAATCCCTCCGCCTATCCAACGCAGCCCGCCAGAAGTTCACCGTCGGTGAGATTGTCAACCACATGAGCGTGGATGCCCAGCGCCTGTCCGACATGACCACCTATCTCCATATGGCTTGGAGTGGCCTGTTCCAAATCGCCCTCTGCCTGTACTATCTCTACCAGGCCCTAGGCTGGAGCGCTTTCGCCGGTGTAGGTGTGATGGTCGTGGCCATCCCGTGGAATGGTTATATCGCCACCAGTATGCGCAGTCTGCAGAAGAAACAGATGGCCAACAAGGACACCCGAATTAAGCTCATGGACGAGCTGCTCAACGGCATGAAGGTCATCAAGCTGTACGCCTGGGAGGGCGCCTTCCTGGACCGCGTGCGCGAGGTGCGTAACAACCGTGAGCTGGCCACCCTCAAGGACTTTGGCCGCCTGTTCGCTCTCAATTCCTTCACCATGACGATCACCCCGTTCCTGGTGTCCTTAGCCACGTTCAGTGTCTACGCCGTTTTCGACAACCACTCGCGCGGTCCGCTCACCGCCGACCTCATTTTCGTGTCGCTGACACTACTCAACCTGCTCCGTTTCCCGCTCATGATGCTACCCATGATCATGGCCACCCTCGTTGAGGCCGGTGTCGCCGTGGGCCGGATTTTCGGCTTCCTCACCAGCGAGGAGCTCGACACTAACGCTGTGGAACGCACCGACTACGTGCATCGCACCCAGCTGTACCGCTCCGGAGACGGTGCTGCTGAACCTACAGGGGAGCACTTGCCCCTAGTCGAGGTCACCGACGGTACCTTCACCTGGCTCGACAACGACGACACTCCCACCCTCCGCGACATCAACCTGAAGGCTCATGCAGGCGAACTCGTCTCCGTTGTAGGTCGTGTGGGCAGCGGCAAGTCCTCTCTCATTTCTGCTCTCCTGGGTGATATGCGCCGGATTGCCGGCAAGGTGACGGTGCGCGGTCACGTCGCCTACGTGTCTCAGCAGCCCTGGATCATGAACGCCACCCTGCGCGAGAACATTCTATTTGGCCACCGCTACGATCCGACCTTTTACCAAAAGACCATCGAGGTCTGCGCCCTGCAGCAGGATATCGACATGCTGAGCGCCGGGGACCTGACCGAGATTGGCGAAAAGGGTATTAACCTGTCCGGTGGTCAAAAGGCCCGCGTGTCGCTGGCCCGCGCCGTGTATGCCCGCGCCGATGTGTACCTGCTTGATGATCCCCTCTCCGCAGTGGACGCCCACGTTGGCCGTCACATCTTTGAGCATGCTTTGGGCCCCCACGGTCTACTCCGCACCCGCGCCCGCATCCTGGTCACTCACGCTGTCCAGTTCCTCTCCAAGGCGGACCGCATAATTATGCTGCGCGAGGGTCAAGTGGACGAACAGGGCAGCTTCCGCGAACTTATGCGCCAGAAAACGGCCCTGTACCGCCTGATCCGCGAGTTCACCGTGGAGGAGGACCCTTCCGCTGGTGGGGTGGGTATCAGTGGCAGTGTGACCGACCTCACTGCCACCCCTGAGGAGAGCGGCAGCTCCCGCGTGCCGTCTCCGCGACTGTCCCCCACGATAGACCCGTTTGGCAAATCACCTTCCCACTCCATCTACCGTGACGACACCCCCGTGGCCACCGACGACGTTGAGGCCGTAGAGCAGGCGGGTGAGTGCGAAGAGGCCAGTAAGCTCACCAAATGCGCCCCACCGCCGCGCCCCGTCATGCGCCGCGCATCTCTAGCCTCGGTGGGCGAGATCAATCGGCGCAAGCTCCAGACCACGCAGAACGCTGATCTGATGACTACCGAGACCTCTGCCCGCGGGCAGGTCTCATGGGACGTGTACTTGGCCTACCTCCGCTCCTGCTCCCCGCAGGCTGTGTTCCTCTACTTGAGCATGCTTGTGGCCAGTAAGGTCCTGGCGGTCTGTGGTAACCTCTGGCTCAAGCACTGGTCTAACGTGAATGAGCAGACCCCTGCCGATGAGGTAGACAACGGTTTGTACCTCGGCGTGTACGGCATGATTGGGCTCTTCTCGGCGGCCTGCTCCCTGGCCATGTCGCTGGTGGTGTGGTTGCTGTGCGCCATCCGCGCCGCGCGTACCACTCACGAGTCCATGCTTAAACACATCGTGCGTGCTCCCATGTCCTTCTTCGATACTACGCCGCTGGGCCGTATCCTCAACCGCTTCTCCAAGGACCAGTACACCATTGACGAGACTCTGCCTCGCTCCTTCACAGGCTACCTGGCCGTACTGACGAGCCTGGTGATGGTCGTGGCCGTCATCGCAACCTCGACGCCGATCTTTATGACCATGTTCGTACCGCTCTCCGTGGTATACCTGTGGATTCAGCGCTACTACCTTGCCACCTCACGCGAGCTGAAGCGCCTCGACTCCACCACGCGCTCGCCGATCTATGCGCACTTCCAGGAGTCCCTGGGCGGCGTGAGTACCATCCGGGCGTACGAACAGACCGGCCGGTTCGTGGCCGAAAACGAATTCCGTCTGGAGCTCAACCAGCGTGCCTATTACCCGTACCTGGCCCTTAACCGGTGGCTCGCCGTACGACTGGAGCTCATGGGTGCCATCATTATCTTGGGCGCCAGTCTGTTCTCGGTTATCACTCTGGTGTATCTGGGCGGCATTGACGTTGGCCTGGTGGGTCTGTCCATGACCTATTCGCTCGACATTACCCAGACCCTCAACTGGTGCATCCGCCAGTCAGTTGAGGTTGAGACCAACATTGTGTCCATGGAACGCATCAATGAGTATAGCGAACTGGCGTCTGAGGCCCCCGAGATCATCGAGGACCACCGCCCGGAACCCACTTGGCCCCAGCGCGGCGAAGTCATCTTCGACCGTTACGCCACCCGCTACCGCCCAGGTCTCGACTTGGTCCTGCGGGGCATCAGCTTCACGGTGAAGCCCCGCGAAAAGGTCGGGATTGTGGGCCGTACAGGTGCCGGCAAGAGTAGCTTGACCCTGGCGCTGTTCCGACTGATCGAGGCGGCGGAGGGCCGGATCGTGATTGATGGCGAAGACATTAGCCAGCTCGGACTTTTTGACCTCCGTTCGCGACTAAGTATCATCCCCCAGGACCCCGTCCTTTTTACCGGCACTCTGCGCGAAAACCTGGACCCGTTCGGCACCTATACGGACGACGCAGAACTCTGGCGCGTTCTAGAGAATGCCCACCTTAAGGACTATGTAACATCCCTCGAAGATGGCTTGGAATACCGGGTTCACCAAGGTGGCGAGAATTTCTCGGTGGGCCAGCGCCAGCTCATTTGCTTGGCCCGCGCTCTCCTTCGTCGGGCTAGCGTGCTCGTGCTCGACGAGGCCACTGCTGCCATTGATGTGGAGACCGACAAAATTATCCAGGAAACCATCCGCCGCGAGTTTTCCCACTGCACCATTCTCACCATCGCCCATCGCATCAATACCGTCCTGGACAACGACCGCATCATCGTGATGGAGGCTGGAAAGATTGTCGAGTTTGATACCCCGGCTAACCTCCTGGCCGACAAACAGTCCGTGTTTAGCAGTCTGGCCAGTGAACCCTAGACACCTGAGGGTACATAGGCCCGGTAACGCATTGTCTTTAGCCTATTTTATATCCTGTTAAGTTATTCGCCGGCTTCTTTGCTATGTAGCGTGCTCGTTTTACTCAATTATCATTTTTTTGCCATTTACCCCCTGGACCATAAAACTTTCATCAACAGTTAAGTTGGCAAGCTGGGCTGGAGGTTTTCTGGTATGTCAAATTCGGCAGCCGTGCCCCTGCATCTCGACGAACTGGTCCATTTTTTCCCCCACTATTAATAGAAATGGCGTTTGACTAGGGGCCTGGCGAAGAGAGGGGAACGGCACCCAGCGCAGCCGCCAAATCCGCCCGACGACGGGAAACCAGGGAGCTAGTTGGCACACTACCAGGGATGGGGAAGGCTGGTGGGCTGAACGGGCGGGTGGCCCGGGCCACCGAAGGGGACGGTCGCTGGCCAGTGGAGCTCGGTGCAGCTGAACCGGCTACCTGGTTATTGACCTCAGGATCGACCGACGCGGGGATATCGAGGCCCGGCCCATGCGCGCTAGCAGACTCCGTCGGATTAACGAACTCGCGCAGGATCCCCGCTGCCATGTAATCGATATACTCTCGGGCCGGTGGGTAAACGGCCAGCATGTTAAGGAAGCCGTGCGAAATACCCTCAATGATTTGGACATGGGTGGTGGTATCGAGGTGGGTCTCAAGTTGAGCGTGGTCGGTGCCGGTGAGCAGGTCGTGCCATTTTCCGGAGGGGTCGGCCTCCATCTGGACCGCCGACGCTGTGCCATTGCCGTCGGTGGCGGCGGAAGCGGCGAACATGGACGGCGGCTCGACGTCTGACATTTCGGACTCTTCGGGATGACCACCCGTGAAGAAGTGCACGCCCACCTGCGGGCCAGACTTCGGCGCCCCGGCCACGTCGAGTGGTGTGAGGGCATGTCGATTGGCAAACGAACGGTGGCGACGTTGGCTGGTCGGTTTACCCTTGTATTCCTTATCGCTATTATAGCGGCCCCCCACCTCTACCGTCGACAGCCGGGTGGCCAGACGGTGCTTAGCCTCCCGGATCCGCGCGGCCAGTACGATGGTATCGTCGACGAGGGGATCCTTTTCACCACAGACGAAACAGGTATGTGGGAACTGGGCCAACAGGTGGTCTGGGGCGACCACCGGGGAGATGTAGTAGTTGCGACTAAAATCCGGGCGGTTGTTGGGGCCAATGTAGAGGATGGCCATGGCGCGCTGCAGGTCAGCCGGCAGGAGACGGTCGTTAATAAAGCAAGAACGGCTGCTCATGGCCAGGCGGGTACGTGTTGGTTTCGCGCCGACCAGGTCATGGCTTCTTGTCTCGGACTTTTCCCCTGTCGCCTGTGTCGTGGTGGTAACCGGCGTAGCGACCTCCTCCGCATCACTGAGCGCCGGTGTGGAGGCCTCGCCTGCCTCGATCCCTGCAGTACTCCCTCCACCTCCCAGGTATTGTGCAGACGTCGTGCGGGATAGCGCGGCGGCCTCTTGGGGATCAAACACTACTACTCGGTCAGCGATGGTCGGACCGTGGCGCCGGCGCCACCGACTGTGGGTATCTGGTCGGGTGGCGAGTGGCGAGCGGTGGTGCAGGTGGTCCCGGGTGGCCAGCATGGACGGTAGCCGCTCATCGGAACTCATGTTACGCATCCGCTGATAGTCCTGGCCAGACATCCAGCTAGTAAAGTTGAAATCGAAGCACCCGTAGACGAGGAGAAGTCCGGCAGGCCGCGGGAGACGAGTTAGTTCCTCCCGCGGAATAGATATGGTCAGGTCGGGGAACTCGAGGATTTGGAGGGTAACCCCGGCCGCCAAATTGCCACCGGCCGAGTCACCGACGAGGGGGATGCGGATCGGATCCACGGGGCTGTTAGCGCGTTCGGCGTCGTGCCACCCGGCCAGACCGATGCAGGCCCCGTTGGTTTCGACCAGAAGGCGGTAAAAGTCGAAGCACTCTTCGAGCGCGAATGGGAACGGGAATTCGGGAGCCTTACGGTAGTTGATGCTAACGACCGGTACGCCCAGCTGCTTGGCCCAGATACGAAGGTAATCCTCGTGACAGCTCGGGTCCATGGCCACGAATCCACCCCCGGGGACGTGGTACAGCACGGAACGAGCTGTACGGAACTGCTCGAGAGAGCCAGCGAAGAATACCTTGACCTCAAATGGATGATCGCGGAGGTACGGCTGGTGTGGCCGCAGGCGAGCGGGCCGGTCCAGGGTCAGGGTACGACACAGGTCGACCGGGGTGTAGTTGAAGTGGGTCAGGAGGCGGAGGTACGGGTTGTGACTCTTGTTCCAACCCACCCGCATGTGCTCGACGGTGGCGGTCCTTTGGATACGACGAAGTTTCTCGTCGGCCAGGTGGGGTAGGCACAGGTATAAACCCGTGAAGAGGATGGACAGTGAATCCCGCAGAAACTTGGGACGCACGTTCATGGCCGTCCAGAAGCCAACGTCGAGCGCTGTGAAGATGTAGGTCGCGCGGAAGTAGGCTGGTGTGTAGAGCCGGGCCAGCGGCTCGCTACCGTTCATGCCGAGCAGGACAAATAAGCGTCGCAGGACGTACTGCGCGGTCCAGGTGGCTAATACGAGCTTCCAAGGTGCCACGCGACCTGGATGGGGGGGGCAGTGTAAATGAGGGGGGGGGACAGGGGGCGGGCAGGCTTGATTAGGTCGGACGGCAGTGGAGCACACCGCAAAGCGTAGCGACAACAGGGGGGGATGACGATCGTGCCCTTTCACGTGCGGACAACGCTAGTGGAGTAGCCTAGCGACTGTCCAAGACGGTCAAACCTACCCAGTGCACTATCAAAGGACCGTAGCCATAACGGTAAGTATTCTGTCTTTGCCCGGCCCAGAAACACAGTGGCTAAGGCTGTCAAGATGGCTACCTGGAGGCGACTCCAGGTGGCAGACGGTTTACCCACAACGTGGTCTAGCATCGCGAAATCAAAGCAAGATAATGTAAGTGAATCAATGGACCATGTACAAGACCTATGTTTTGGCTTGGGGGCCGCAGTATCGTGGTCGAAGGGAGAGGCGAGTGATAAAAGGTTATAGGCTTGGAATAAAGGGAGGCTGTAAAAACGCGATTAGGTATAGTGTCCTATCCCATAAGCAGATTCCAGGACGGGAGGAGAAAGTTTTCTCTTTTATACGCTTCGCCAGCCACTGGGTTACATTCGCCAGGCATATCGAACCCCGTATTCCTCGCTCCCCAAAATTCATCGACCGCCCAGTCCCCCGAAAGGAAAATAGTCTAACCGGCGACAATCTTCCCTCGTAACGCTCCGATGGATGGAGGTGTCTTCGCAGTGTCCAGATATGCCCCACGGGTGGAGAGCGACAAGACCGGCAGAAATAGCATAGGTGTGACAGACGTTGGCGCAATCGGATGACGGAGTTGAAGGGGGAGGAGGCGTGACTTGCTGGGCCCCGCCACCTTACTGGTCCAGAATTAGGATAATCTTCAAAGGGCGCCCTGTGCCTATGGGTAACCATCTCTCGCATGTGAAATCCTCTAGCCTGTGAGGCTTTAACTATTGGCCTTTGTGCCACCTTGCCTTCGACGCCAGCAACCCTTCCACTTTTGCCTTAAGAGTGCCTGAACCACCTGCATCCTGCCATCCTAAGCGCATAATGCCAGGACTCTTCCCTTTACTGGCCGATAAAGCTGAGGCGCTGGTCAGTCTATTCCCCCCCTCTTATCCGTACCCAATCTACGAGCACCCCTCTTGCAGCCCCGTATCAAGGCAGGTGAGAGAGGTCGCTTCAAAATATGGTTTTCCCCACAGTACTATCCACACACGCCATTTTAAACAGCTGAAACTGCACGTTACACATCTACTTACGCCGCCGATGCCTACAACTCAAGGCCTGAGTGCCTGTCATTTGCCCTCTTTTGGGGCAGCCGGCGGATGGATAGGCGCTAACCTTGGCCTAAGATCGAGAGACCTTGCTGACAATGACATTTAATAACGTCGCAACCGGATAACTGGCATTAAGAAGGGAGATAGTCCAGCGGACAGGTGGCCCTAGGTTGTACAGCCGTAGTCAAATACAAGCGCAGCGGACTAGCCGGTCCAAATGGGGGAACACACACACACAAACAAACACAGACACACGCGCACAGTATCTTCCCTCACCCAACCTAACCCACGCGGATAATGCCGGCGTTAATAAGCTTGTTGATCTTGGCCGACACAGTTGGGTTCTTCATGTGCTCACGCACAGCCTGCGGGTTGCTTTGCATCTGCTGGAGGATCTGTTGCATGATCGGGTCCGCCATGATGGACTGGATCTCGGGATCAGACGCCGCGCGACGCATGGCCTCTTGGCGGGCCTCGGGGGTGTCGGACTGGGCCTCGTTGAGGGCCTGGTAGCACTTCATCGTCTGCTGGTCAAGCTCGTGGGTGTGGCGACCCTCCGTGTCCAGGTCACGCGCCATCTGGCACGTCTCCAAACATTTGGTGTACTCCTTCTTGAAAAATTCGAGGTTGGCCTTGCGCACGTAGGCCTTGACAAACTTGGGGTCCAGCGCCAGGCACGTTTCGCAGTCCTTGTATGCCTCGGGGAACGCCATCAGCTTCGTGTAGGCCGCCGACCGATTGCTGTAGCTCCGCGGATCCTCGGGGGCCCGCGCGATGGCCTCGGTGTACTGCTTCACGGCCTCCGCGTAGTTCTGTTCCTTGAACGCCGCGTTACCGGCCTCGCGCGCCTTCTCGGCCAGCTCCGGACTCAGGTATGCCTGCCGCTCGGCCTCGCGCTGGGTCTTCTCGAGCGCCTTGAGTTTGTTGAGCGTATCGGGCGTGCGATGCTCAGTGAGTGACTTTTGGTAGTAGCGGATGGCATTGGGCAGGTCCTCCTTCTTGCTGTAGGCGTTTCCGATGCGCGCGAAGGCCTTGGCAATCACCTTGTAGTCGGTCCGGTGGTCGCGGCCCACTGCCACGGCCTCCTCGCAAGTGGCGATGCATGCATCGTACTCGCCCTGTTCAAACTGCACCGCCGCCTTGTTGGTCAGAATCGTGACGTTGGTGCTGTCCAGCTCCCAGGCCTTGTCATAGTGGGCCAGGGCGTCGGCGAACTGGCGCTTCTTGTAACACTGGTTACCCAGGTCCTTCTCGGCCAGGGCCTCCTGCTTGCGCTGCTCCTCCTCGGTAAGCTCAGTAGGCTCGGGCGTGGGTGGCTTCGCCGGGGCCGACTTGGCGGCCGGTGGGGGCCTCGAGGCGGCCGCGGGCGGGCTGTCCTGGTCCATGGGCTGGTCGTCGTCGCCGAAACCGCCACCCTCGCCGCCCATGCTGACACCGAGCAGGCCCATCATCAGGTTCATGATGCGCGGATCCTGCATGTGCTGGTTGAGTACGCTGGGGTCCTGCTGTATGGCGCGTACTTTGTCCATGAGGTCGGGTTGCGCAAGGTAGGGGGCCAGCTTGGGGTTCTGCGCCATTTTGCCGACGATATCGCCCGAAAAGATATCATGGATACCGCGCACGCCTTCCGGGTGGTCGCGCTTGAGCAGAGCGCGTTCGGCGTCGTCGAGACCCTTGCGTAGTTGGGCGTTGTTGGGATCCAGGGCAAGGCCAGCGTTGAAGGCCTCGCGGGCGTCTTCCAGACGGTCCAGCCCGTATAACGCGGCACCCTTGCGGCCGTAGCCCTTGGGCCAATCGGGCTTGACCTCGACGGTCTTTTCGGCGTCCGCGAGCGCCTCGGTGTACTTCTTGGCCGAGGCATAGGCCGCCGACCGGTTGCTGTACAAGACGTGGTTCTCGGGGGCAAGTTCGATGGCCTTACCAAAGGTCTCGACGGCCGCGTCGTATTGGCCGGCGCTAAACTGCTGGTTGCCGATCTGCTTGAGCTCGTCAGCCGTCGCCATAATCAATGTCGGAAGTGGGTGGATGGATCGAGTGGGGATGGTGAGGTGGTGCGAATAGGAGCGCGATAGGGGTCAAGTTTAGAAAGCAAAGAGTGCCAGAGCAGTTAACCTGGGGAACGGAATGTGTTAATGGGTAGGGGGTTAGACTCGGACGGCGTGAAGTGCAGGGCGTACGGCAGTCGATGGGGCGCTAGACTTAAGCAAAGTGTATGGGCAAAAAGAGAGTTGCCTTTCGGGTAAGCTTAAGTGGTAACCTAGACTTTGAAGATACGAGGGGGCAGGTGGGAATCGTGGGCGCACTTTTGGCGATGTTGCTGGGCTCGAGAATGATCCAGAACCCACCGGGGCCAACCCGTTGCGCCCCAGGATGAGAGGGACGTGCGGATACTGCCGCTGGTGTGGCTAAGGGACTACGGGGATCACTAGGTCCACGCCATTTCGCCCAACCCTCGTAGCCCAGGGGCACCTAGATTTTGTATGAGGGAAAGCGGTTCTGAGGGACGGTAGGGCTGGTCGACGTGGCGCAGTCCGCATGAGGTGAACCAGCAGGTCGTATTCACTACCCCGACAGCCTGGCTAGTAGGTGGCGCAGGTAGTAGACGAGAGAAGGGCCTATTGGCCTAGAGTGCCTAAAATTCACAAGTGGCGGTGTGTATTCAAGCCTGCGAGTTGCCCTGGCTTTCAGCCACCAAGGGGGAGAGGGTTGGTCCAGGGAGGGGCTCGTCAATGAAAGAGACAGGCATCCTCACTACTGACCAAGTGTCTTTAGGCCGGGGGCAAATACCAATCCTTGTAAGGCCAGGATGTGGACCCACGTAATCCAATCAACCGCCATCATGTCCCTAACTATATATGAATTGGCAGGTGAATTACGGACTACATTCAGGCGACAAACAGGCCTGCTCTTGATAACTGCGAGAGGTAGTGGGTAAGAGCGACATCTGTGGATATTACCATTAAGCCCGACCTCATGGGTATATTATAGGGCCCATACGTTTAGAAATCCACGCGCGTCCAGCCGTCTAGCTATTGGGGAGCCGACAACGAGCGGGCATAGATATTCAGATTGGTCCGATCCTACACTCGTGCGAGACAAGACAGGTACGGGAATGTAAACACGACTGGCTTGATAGATTCTGCAGTGAATTCATTCGCTATCCACTCAGCCCGTGTATCCAGGGCCTTGGAAACCTACGTCTAGGTTTAGTTGACGCGGCCTCGATTCAGTGATGACCGACACGCCCCCTCCCGTCTTGACATGCCCCTTTATTTACTATTAGCTCTGATTGACTCAGTGACCCTCCTTAAGCCGGCCAAGATCATAGGCGCCGGAATGCGACCCGTTAGCGCGAGGTCCACCTACCGTTCATTGAATCAACAGTCACCCTGATCTGGCATAAGGCCCCCTATTTTGCCCGCGTCGGCCGAGCACGGCACGGCAAGACCGTTGGGTGGCCCATGCTACCATGGGTACTCGCTATGGCACAGTAGCTGGTTGGTGGACCTACAGCACAGCATGTCTAGCACCGACCCCTAGTTCTCGCCGCTTGTAGACCTTCGCCGACTCGCTCCCTTCGCATCCCTGTACCGTCAATATAAAATCTGGAACGCCGTCCGCCCAGAATCGACTCAGTACCTTACACCCCAAGTATCAGGTTTTCCTAATCCGTCTCATTGACCCTCCTCGGCACGCACACCCATCCGGCTCACCGCGCTTTAGTTGCTCTCGATTCGCCCACTTGGACGACGTTAAATTCTGGCTCTCATTGATTACTCTGTTACTGTATCATTCCAGCATACCCATTATTCCCGGCTATAGCATGGCCTTGCGCAACCTTCTCACCAGTGCCCTCTTCGCGGTCACTACAGTTTCGGCCCACATGGCTATGGTCAGCCCGTGCCCACGGTACTCCAGCCATGCTGGTTGTCCTCGCCCACCCACGGGCCAGTCAGTCGATTACAGTATTAAGTCTCCCATCGGCCTCGCCAACCAGGTCCACCAGCCTCTGTGCAAGTTCCAAACCCCCTACGATCACCCGGTCGCCACATTCGCGGCTGGCAGCAGCATCCCCGTGGAGTTTATGGCTGGCGGCGCCTCTCACGGCGGGGGCCACTGCCAATTTTCGGTCTCCTATGATGGGGGCGCCAATTTCGTCGTCCTTCACTCCGAGATGAACCACTGCTTTGGTAACGGTCTGCAGTTCAATGTGCCCATCCCACACAATGCCCCACCATCGGACCGCGTGGTGTTTTCCTGGAGCTGGGTCAACGCCATTGGTAACCGAGAGTTTTATCAGAATTGTGCCGACATTGCCATCACCGGCGGCGACCCGAACGGCGCTATTACAGGACCCCGAATGGTCGTGGCCAACTATGGTCCTGATACCCCGCAAATTCCCGAGTTCTTCTACAGCGGCGACTCCAAAAACAAACTGTATGAGGACGCCCCGGTCATTACCGTCCGGCCGTCAGGGTCGCCGTCTTACCAGGCCCCCCCACAGTCGCTATCCACTAGTGCGAACACGATAAGCCCTGACCCCAGTTACCAGAAGGGGGTCAACGGTAATGACAACAGCGACGTCGGTGATGAGGATCATAACGAGGGTCAGTCACAGTCCAAGGTCAAAGTCGCTCGGCACCGGTCGAAGCCGGCTCCACCACCATCTTTCATGGCCATTCCCAATAGTGAACCTGCCACCGTCTGCAACGGGGGTGATATGAAGTGTGCTGACGTAGGTTACTGGATGCAGTGCGCGTACGGTCAATGGGTTCGACTCCAGATCCCACCAGGTACGACGTGTAAGACTGTGGGAAATATTGTGCAATTTACCTGAGTTTTGAATTTTATTATATAGACATTCCCAGCACGGAGACTTGGCCAGCCATGGTCAGCCACGCAAGTCGTCCTGGTTGTCTTGTCCGATTACATCCCACTTGTAGCTGTGTATATATATATAATAGCCTTCAACCAAAGGCTTACTCTCCAACCTTCATTTTGGATGCTTTGGTCGCTAGCGCACCCACCTTCTTTGACTCACTTTTTTTTTCGTAGCCCATGCCTTTAGAATCTACGAAAAAAGCAACAACCAACAAATATTACACCACTCGAAAACCATGCACCAACTGAAAGCTGGAGAGACAAGATAGGCTGTTTGACCGGGTGAGGAAACATGCGGTCTTGAGCCCGTCTTGTACATCTATTGCCAGATAGGGTTCGGCACTTATAGTTGTATTAAGAAGGGCTGGCCTGTCACCGGAGGGAGTTGGGTAGACTAGCATCGCGAATTAACCGATTAGCTGAGCATAGAGTGTTGCGGATCGGGATCCAGGGCTCCCCAAAGCTGTACACAAAATAACATGCTCTGAATATTGTTATAGAGAAAGTCCATTGTTGTGCCTCGGTATCGTGAGAAGTAAAAAGTCGTGAAAGGTTAATGACCTTTATTAAGGTCAATAAACACCGGTAGTGTATAATAGGACGGTAGTCGGCATTTCCTAGTTTACAACTGTATCGGATCTTTGCGTTGGGGCGAGGGTTAGGGGTTAGCAAGGTTACTGATATTGCTACCAAGGCGCACCTCAGGAAGCCTCCCAGTTCGAGAGAGCCACCTCCTTTCATGAAACCCTTATAAAATACTCTAATTCCCATCATGGATTATCCTCATCCTTTGGTCAAATAGGAAGGTGGCGGTCTTCCGATGTCGGACGCGAACTCGACTCAATATTGGACCTTTCTCCCCATGGAAAAGTCCCCGAACCAAGTGCCTCAAGCTACACCAAGCGATTTTGCGTCATCACTCGAACCACACCTATTTATAGACGACGAGTCACCCATAATTGTAGATTCATCAAGTATGTAATAAATACCGTTTCTTTATTGTACTCGGCCTGCTCACCAGCTGCCCTCCCTAGGACTTTCCTCTAGTTGCTCCCCCTCTCGGGCTACATACCCCGTCATAATATCTTACGGCAGTGACCCAGGTGTATTAAGTGACCTCAGGATAGAGTGATTACTTGAGCTTAGCAGGGTGTGTACCTGAGTCTAATTGGATATTAACCGCCGGTGTCTCAGCCTCGCCTTCATCTACTTGTACCCGACCGTTAATGCGGACTTCGTTTTCCTCTTCGTCAATTGATTTAGAATGGGGCGGGGAGTGGCGTTATTTCGTAATCCTGTTGTACCCACCGACACCTGATCTCCTGTCCCTGTAGGATGAAGAGTGGATGTCCGGCCTGTTTGAGCCTCCCTTTCTTGTACGCAGGCCTTGGTTACACCACACTGAGCTTATCTCGCCGCATTTGACACTTACTCTGGCCGTTCACCCAGTCTAGGACGCAAACCTTTTTCCAGCCCCTATAAGGACCGACCCGGCCAATGCTTTTACCTACAAATAAGCGGATATCTGGCCCTCGCTCATTTCACCCTACACTTGCTCTTTAGCCCCTTATTAATTGCCCATCCGGGGACCTTAGTATTTATCCATCTCTGAAGTATCCCGCTTACTCCTTTATTTCAGCTAGCCCTATACGATGCAGACCTCTTTACTTCTCACCGCATCAGCTGGCACCTACGTTGCGTTGGCTACCTCCCTCCCTCCGACTACTGTGACGACCAATGACCACCTGTCTGCTCAGGGTGTGATCACTTCCGGTGTATCGACCTCCGGCCCTCCTAAGTTCGCCGACCAAGTCAAGGGTCCTCAGGTCAGCCCGGCCAACTGGGATGCTACGAAGCGTAACGATTCACCGGCTATCGAAGCGGCCCACGCGTTCGAGGCGGGGTTGTCATTGCCAGAAGTAGACCCTCAAGTAGCCGACGCGTTCAACGAGATTACTCCCCGGCGCCTGAACCATAGACCTTGGGGTTTGGAACATGGATCACGGGAGCTAGGGACCCAACTCCGGGTCAGTTGGCGGAATCTATCCGCCAAAAAACGGGAAACGCTCCGTAAGGTGTGCGGCGCGGGCCAGGCCTGGAAAGACTATGTCGTGGACACTGTGACGGAGACCTATGACATTATCCGACTATGCTACTATTACAGTCAACACGGCATGATGATTCCATTTGATTAGCGCTGTTGCTTTCCCCGAACGCAGCGAATGTCCACCTCAATGTTCTCAGACTGCCGTGTCAGAACGCAGGTGTACGTACGAATCTGGACGGTACGATCTATCTCTCAATGTTTCTCCTCTCTGTTGGCATTGCCTTCCATTTCGGCTGTATTCCTTCCTCTACCCGCTGTTGCTACCCTAGCGTCCCTGGTACTGTAGAATGTATCAATAAATACCGGAGTATAGATGTGAACCGCTGACTATAGCAACTTTACCCTAGCGGTACATGTTTATCAACCAATGCCCCCCTTCTTGCAATGGCACCACTCTCTACTGGCAGTCCGTTGTAAATACGGGGTTCCTACTGAGAACATCGATTCGCCGCCTTCCTATCTAATTCATATCAGTCTAGTAAGACTACTGTTCGGTATCAGCCAGGTCATTGGCCCTAGTGCATTTGGCGATAAATATCACGCCACACGCCCCAGTTTGGCTCGCGATAGTTGAGTCGTCGCCTTACGAGCCGCCGCTTGGGCGGAAAAGGTGGCACCCGTTGTCCCTGAAAACGGAAGTAGTGTACCCGTACGCCCTAGCTCCTCCCCGGTCGGACTCCGACAGTTTAGTTGTACCACCCAGGGCGGCCATAAAATCGTTGGTACCACCGCCCCGTCGTTTCGTTGCGCTAACCCCCCTCACCCTAATGTAGATGTCCCTGGCAACAGGTTTTGACCAGGCCTTGTATGTGTCAATATACCGGACCTTGGCTGTAAGTCATTCCCTTGTCACACGTCATGCTTTATTCCAAGGTTTCCTTTTCTTTATTATTCGTTACTTTCTCCGACGTCAGCCGGACTACTTCTTACCGTACTGCCAGGCGCTCGAGTCACCTGAGCCACATCCCTGCCTCCGTCGGCTTCCCCGAGGCCCCGACCGCTTAGCGTGGGGTGCCCTAAAGTATTGACAATGCCATCAGTCATTTGAGGGTGAAATTGGTTAACCAGGTCCATCTGACAATGGGAAACATACGAAGAACCCGTCCCTGCCGTATCTATGCGGACTTATGAAGCGATGATGCCAGCACACGGCGAGAAAGAGATACGATTGGCGGCAAGGATTATGCACCTTCGAGTCCCTAAGGACAAGCCTGTGACGTTGACGGACGACCCCGTATATCTGTCCAGCAAGGACAATTATTCAAAAATGTCGAGGGCAAGGGAAACTCTCAAGCAGGTCGAATATTAAAGAACTGTTTGGTTCCCCGTTCAGAAATGAAGACCAACTACTGCGAATTGATCAATGCGTTTCTCAGCCTTAATTAGCATAAGGATGATGTTTTAAGAATGATATAACAGGCTTGCTGCCCACATCTACTCATCGGCCGTGTCACTGCTTGTTGCAGTTGGGCGGGAACTTGTCCATCGAGATCTGGTGGGTATGGCGTCTTAACTGCCTAAGGTCATGTGACCGGGATAATATAATCCGATATGAACAGCACTGGAACCTCGCAAGATGGGAAAAACGGGGACTGGTGCCCACCACTCTGGTAGAGGTCTTATGATCAGATAAGCGGACCATCACTCACCAAGGTAGTAAAATTCCGCCAATCGCGGACGATATAGGCGTATAGACTATCCGAGGGGCCTCACTAGGTAAGCTTCTGTTGCGGCTGGGCTTTCCGGTCACACAAGACGGCTAGCCTGTGGTGGGTTGGGGAGGAAATACTCAAAGAAAGGGGGGTCCAGTGCGGGCGCATTCTAGCTAATCAGATGCCATACCGAGAAAAGGAAACCTTAGGGGTGTAGCAGTGGTTGGTCTGTTCCCACTGACCTTGGGCATATCACCGAGTCCTTTAAAGCTGCCGCAGCATATGGCAATCGAAAGTTATTCGACACAAGATAGGAAGACAACACCCAGAGCCTGCAGGAGGGGCGCGCGTTTTTCCGCCCTCTAGTCTCTCACCTAGCAGGAGTGGTGACGCTGGGATTGTAAGCCCCTGAAGTTCACACAGAAAACAGTCCTGAGCTCAGGTGCTGGCAGAAGGAGAAGGAGGCGGCCTACTAAAGCATAAACTGCTCTCTCGCTCTCTCTTTCCCCCTGTATTCAGCAACCAGGGTTCATTTATTTTTCACCCACACATATCTCTGATTCTCACTTCCTCATTTGCGCAGCTTCGGAATCTCTACTACAAGCCGACTACACGTCATTCTGCGCAACTCAATACTGCGCATCCTTCTCCAACGGCCTACGTATATCATATATATTTTTTCAATCCACGCATTTCGCATTATACAGCCATGCTGTCTGCTCGCATTCTAGGCCAGGTCGGTCGACTGGCCCGCTCGACCACGACTACCCTCCGCACCACTTTGCCAGCCAGCCACCGTACCTGCGCCTTATCGACCAACGCCACGGTGCGGGCCGCACCTCGTACGGATGCTTTACTCGACCCGCTCACCCAGGCCAAAGCCACAAGCGAGGCCGCCCCAGCAGCAGTGATTACGCCCGATCCAGCCTCGCTTGGCTTTGAGTCTTCTGTCGTGGCCAAGTCGGCCGCCCGCGACCAAAAAACCGACAGCCCGCGGCCCATCTACCTGGACATGCAAGCGACGACACCGATGGACCCGCGAGTACTGGACGCCATGATGCCTTACATGACGGAAATGTATGGCAATCCGCATTCCCGCACGCATAAGTATGGGTGGGAAACCGAGGACGGGATCGAAGTGGCGCGGCGCCAGGTGGCGTCGCTGATCGGTGCTGATCCCAAGGAGATCGTGTTCACGTCGGGGGCCACCGAGTCCAACAACATGAGCGTGAAGGGTGTGGCGAGATTCTACAAGGGCAAGAAGAATCACATTATCACCACGCAAACCGAACACAAGTGCGTGCTGGATTCGTGCCGTGTGCTCCAGGAGGAGGGCTTTGACGTAACGTACCTGCCTGTCCAGCCAAACGGGCTCATTGATCTGGCGGAACTGGAGAAGGCCATGCGACCCACCACCGCCCTCGTGTCCGTCATGACCGTGAACAACGAGATTGGCGTCATCCAACCCGTCGCCGAGATTGGCGCCATGTGCCGCGCTCGCAAGATCTTTTTCCATACCGATGCCGCTCAGGCCGTCGGCAAAGTCCCTATCGATGTCAACGCGTTAAACGTAGACTTGATGTCGATTTCGGGGCATAAGATTTACGGCCCCAAGGGCATCGGTGCCCTCTACGTACGGCGCCGGCCCCGTGTCCGTCTGGAGCCGATCCAGACCGGTGGCGGTCAGGAGCGCGGCTTGCGGTCCGGGTCTGTGCCCGCACCGCTTGTTGTTGGGTTCGGCGCGGCGTGCGCCATCAGTGAACAGGAGATGAAGGTAAGTTTCCGTACGAAGTTGTCTTTTGCGTTTGGGAAGGAGGAGGAGAAGAAGGTGAAGATCCGGCTGGGATAGCAAGCGAGGGGCCAGACTAGGATCCACCATGGCATCCCCGTCCACCGTGCTTATGTTTGCCTTTGGTACGTCAGGGAGCGCACTTCCCTTCTCCCCCTTTCCTTACCCACCAGCGCCACTAGATATGATTCCGGTGATTAGAACGGGCCGCCCGACGTTGTTTCTTTGGAGCAATGTTTTGTTATGGCCCACTTGTCACGAGTTGGCCGCTGGAGGGAGAGCTGCTGTGTTGGTTGGTCGGGCCAGAGATTGGGGTAATTCGGATAGAGGCCTACGTCTCTCGTCGACCAACCTCACTTTCCAGCCCCACCGCCGATGGTTCCCCTCTCTGGCACACGGGCCGACCATGCGTGTTGTGCAGGGGTTATGAGGATTGTTAAAATATCAGGTCACCGCGGGCCTTACGCGCGCTTGGTCCGATCAGCCTTCAAAATAAGCCATCTACTAATAACCTTCACCACCCGCCAATGTCTACCCCCCCCCCATCTTTCCTCCTCAGTACGACCACAAACGTATCAGCCAGCTCTCGGAGCGCCTGATCAAGGGTATAACTTCGAAACTGGACCACGTGGTACGCAACGGCGACCTGGTGCACTCGTACGTCGGATGCGTGAACCTGTCCTTCGCGTATGTCGAGGGTGAGTCTCTCCTGATGGCTCTTAAGGACATTGCGCTTTCGTCGGGCAGTGCGTGCACGTCGGCGTCTCTCGAGCCGTCTTACGTCCTCCGTGCCCTAGGTGCCGAGGAAGACATGGCGCATAGTTCCATCCGTTTCGGTATCGGCCGGTTCACCACCGAGCAGGAGATCGATTACGTTATCGACAAAGTGGTGGGCCACGTTAACAAGCTCCGTGAGATGAGCCCTCTGTGGGAAATGGTGCAGGAAGGGATCGATCTCAAGAGCATCCAGTGGTCGCAGCACTAGATTTTGTTGTACGATTGTTTTGGGAACTGCCAATAAGCTATTGTACCATGATCGTTCGGGGGGGGCTTAGTTACCCCTCGAACCGGAAGATACAGTGACGTAGGCTTCCGTTTTTACATTCGACAATACAATTAAATGCCAATTATATGTATTGATGGCCATTTGAAGAAGAGGTAGCAGTACGGAGAACGGCGGTAACATGGATATTATGCCCTGATTACATTCAAGGAGCCGACGCCACCCAGAGTATTTAGCGGAAAGGGCTCGCGGAGGGCGCGCAAGCACAGACTGAAACCTAAGGTACTGCTGGCCACAAAATGGCCCAACCAACCTCACATCTCTCAGAGTCCACTCGTGATGCGATAGGAGCAAGAATCTCGGCCTGACCGTGTCACCTCAGCTCCCGGATCGGCCGGAGGGTTAGATTTGAGACCCAACAAGTCCAGAGTTGTATTGCTATACCTGGCGTACGTAGTCACGGCGCCCCCTTCTCTAGGCCAGGCTAATCCCTGCGAAGGCCCAACGCTTCCCATCATACTTTGCACCCACCAACTCACTGTAATCTTCACTCCCTCCAATCTTCTTTCCTTTCACAAAATGACCTTTCTCGCTTGTTCCACCCTCCGTCGACCCTCCGCCTCGCTAGCCAGTGTCCGCCAGTTCACAACTGCGGCGTTGTCCAAGCCTAGAACGACCCCCGCCGCACTCACGCCCCGATTCCGCACGGTCCCCACCACATTAAGTGGGCTTCGCTTCGCTAACCACCCGTCCGCCTGGCGTCCTTCGGCCCTGCCCCGTCGGCCCTACAGTACTCCCGGAGCCACCCCGTCGACTCCACCTACGGGCTCGCCACCCCAACCCAACCGTCCAACGTCGTCGTCGGGACCCCGCCGCTCGCCACCCCGGTTTGTCGACCCCCGCGGCCAGCAAAACACCAAGTTCCTCCTCTACAGCGTCGCCGTGATTATCAGTCTCATCGGAGCGACCTACGCCTCGGTTCCGCTCTACCGTCTCTTTTGCTCCGTAACAGGAGTCGGCGGCACGCCCAATACCGACACCATCCGGCGTAACCCAGAACAGCTCAAACCTAAAGATCGCAGCCGTCCGCTCCGCATCACCTTTAGCGCCAGCACCTCCGATACCCTACATTGGTCCTTCATCCCGCAACAACGTGAGGTCCATGTAGTCCCTGGTGAGACCGCTCTCGCCTTCTATACGGCCAAGAATCTGGGTGAGGACGATATAATTGGCGTGGCGACTTACAATGTTACGCCGTTGAAGGCCGGCGCGTACTTCAACAAGCTACAGTGCTTCTGTTTCGAGGAACAGCGGTTGGCCGCCGGGGAGGAGGTAGATATGCCAGTATTTTTCTTTATCGACCCCGAATTCGCCGACGATCCGCTCATGCGCGATGTGGACACCATCACTCTATCGTACACGTTCTTCAAGGCCAAGGAGCTCGGGTGGGTCACTGCCATCCCGCATAGCGAGCGACCCAAACCAGCCCTTCCGACTGCCGCCCAATAGGCTGCCCCTCCCCTCCCGTCTCTCCAACTTTCCCTTGACAACGGTGTGCCCTATTAGACAGCGTTTCTCTATCATAAAACTGCCATGATGTACAATCCGAACGTTGAGCTTTAAGGAATCAAATAGCCAGTACACCGTAGCTTTGACCTTACGGTGAGAAAAGTGGATGGTCCCAGCCCAAAACTGAAGCGGTCGCGCATCGCCGTGGCCCGGGGAGCCCAGCATAATAAAAAGAAAACTACACAGGTAAAGAACAGGACTATAACGGTGGACACACCGATGGACCACACGCGAGGGAGAGGGGGAATGGCTTCCTGCTACTCCGAGTCATCTGGATCGGGACCGAATTGACGGTAGTCGATACGGTTTCCCCGAGTAGTACGCCGGCCACGGCCGCCGGACTCCGGGATGATGTTACTCTTGTCCATGACCGACAGGTCTTCTTCAACCTCGCTGCCGGATACCTCCGAAACATCGTCATCCTCATCGCGGGACTTGGACGCCTTCTTGGCCTTCTTCTCGGGCTTACGGGATGACGAGGAAGAAGGCCTCTTCGCCTCGCGGCCAGATTTGGAGGAGTGCCTGGACGACGACGAAGTCTTCTTGCGGCGGGGTGGGGAATCATCCTCCGACCCAAAGTCGTCTTCGTCGTCCTCTACA
>JANBPT010000463.1:0-34630 GCA_027575765.1 Tieghemiomyces parasiticus | reverse complement strand
ATTCGATTCCTCGCCTAAGTCACCTTCAGGGTTCATCCATAGTGCCATTATCTGAGATTTCAAGTTTTAATGACTCAAAATAATATGCGCTTTCTATCCGTACTGTTTATTCAGAGGTGCATGCCCGTTAACCTACCCAAAACCCGGCGAATTGGTGTGGTTAAAATGGGAAGGGCTTGGTACACCGGGAACCGGCTTGACTACGGGGCCTCAATTCCCGGGGGCGACATAGCTCGGGATGGCTACAATCAGTCCCCACGAATTGAGCTGGGTGGACCGACTCAGTCATTCCAGGCGATGTGATTAACCGTCGTAACAAGCGTTTTTTTTCATCGCAATCATGCTTAGCTGAAAGGACGTAACCGGGTTTTAGCAGACTCAGTTTCGACCATTCAATGACCCAACGGTCTAAACAGGCTAATATGGGCTAAGCGGCATAGAGATAGCCCCTATATCGTAAGGATGCAAGACAGCCTACGGGTACCGAATCTTGTTTTGTAGGTAGAGGTAGTCCACATTCTCTAGTTTCGCAACGCTACCCGGATTAGATGCAGAGTCGTATAGAGCGTAAGAATTGAGAGCCAGTAAGCCTGTTGTTAGTCATAGTATACAAGCTACACAGTCAAGCAATTGGTTTAAGACCAGGACCCTGTAGCAGGGCCAAACGCCATGGGTATAGTACACTTACCCGTCTAGCCACGTTTTTACTACAGCCAAGTCGTCCGGGACACGCTTGACTTGGTCCTGGGTGACACCCTGGACGGTCACTTCGATGAGCCAGGCCCCGTCGGATAGACAGGGCGTCTTAGTGGACAAATCGCTCGGACGGTTGAGTTTGAACACCTGGGAAACAGTGATTTTGAATCGGTCCTGACACACGAACCAGGTGCCTTCCTGGATGTAACCAAATTCGTACCGATAGCCCAGGAGGGAGACAAACTTGAGGACGTCGGGGCCGTCCAATGTAGAGTAGAGGACAGGGCGCACTGTAGCGTGGGTCGACATGTGGGGGTCCGGGTGACCCTGTTGGCAAAGGAACCTGGGATAGGTGAAGAGGGAAGGTAATAGCGGAGTACAATGGATGATGAAAGGAAAATACGGGCCCTATAGGTCAGGCAAGTGCTGTGAGGGATGGAACCAACTGCCTTGAAAGTATGGTGGGGTCGTGCTATGCGTCCATCCAACGGCGGATGAAGTAAGGAGTGGGTCAACCTGTCAGTTTTGCTACTCCAGTAGGACCTTACCATTGCCGCTGGCTGAGGTTTCTGGTATCACCATTCGGGTCGTAGCTGCTCTGCAAACGTAGCATCACGTCGTCATTGCGGGCCGGGCCGTGAGGCGTGATTACTGTAGAGTTGAGGGGATAAGAGGATGGCGTGGGACGGCTTCAAGTTAGGGCCCGTCTGTATGTGCCTACGTCTGTTGTCGGATGAAGGCCCATACTAACGAATAATTTCCGTACTCCGCCCAGCTGGAGAGGGTGGCTTCAGTGCCTCGGAAGGGACTCTAAACTGCCAAACCTACCGGCTGGAATGAATCCCAGGACGTGTTCGGCGAGGGGCTGCTGAAGGTCCTTGCCGCCGCACAAGCTGTTGAGACGTTCCATGAGCGCCGGGTACATGTGGGCCGGCACTACACCATGAAGGCTACATTCGAACGATGTAGTGAGGGACATGGCGTGACTTGAAACAATTCGACCAATGTGACAAATATGCACTGAGAGGATGGTAATGGAATAAGCTCAGGCAATGAGCCTGAAGTATAGACGAGGTATGGCGGTGAAGTGATGCATTCTCGGAATGCATCCCGGCTAGGCCGTTAGCTGGCTGGCGGTAGCTTTCGAATAGAGCACAGCGACTCCATGTACGTGTGAATCATTTTATTTTCATATGCGCTCGGCTATGGATCCACATGGCTTGGAAAGATCCTCCCGACCAAGGCAACAGTATATATAGCAAACTAGTAGGGTACATTAATGTTTATGGTGATTCGAGATAGAAGCTGGGAAGCAGTATTCTCCAGCACTTGGTGCTCAGCAAAGCTATAGATACAGTTTATCAGAGGGTGAGACGGGCTACGTATGACAGGCTCCGTATCAACCGAGGCAAGTCTGGGCCAGAGAGAGGAGCGTCACAGGGTCGAAATCAAACCCTCGCTAGGGTATTTGGACCCCCAACCGGTCCATCAGATGTGCCAGCCGATGTCGCACCAGTTCGAGTTTGCGGTAGAACTCCTCGGTCTCGTCGGCATGGCGGAGGAACCGCACCAGACCCTGGCAGAGGGCAACCTGGATGTTCTGGAGACCATCATCCTGGTGGGGCTCATAGCCACTGCTGGCAGCCAGGCTCAGAACCTGGCGGGCCTGGTATGCACTATCGGAGTCCAGGCCCAATTCCACGCTGTGCTTGGACACTTCCTCGACGGACGGGGCCTCGGCCAGATCCTGAATAAGGAGAGACGAGTGGTCGGTAGCAGCCAATGGGTTTAGTTGGCCGGTCGGATCCAAGTGGCTAGTGCCGGTAAAATGAGAGGAAGGGGGAGGGGTTTGGATACAGGGTTCCGCTGGCTGGGGATTATATCATTGCGACAACACGGTATGAGGGAATATAACCCTTACCTGGCTATGGAATACCCCTTCAGTTACACAGTGTTCTGTCAGACTATGCACCTCGGAGGTCAATTGATTAATTGTTCTAGGTATGGAAGGCAGTGCAGCGGATGTGCAAGACAGCATCGGTATTAGTTAGTGCGACTGGGGAAAAAAGTGACATCCCTCAAACGGGAATGCAAGGTCCTTGCCTGGGTTATTATGCTAAGGTGAACAACCTACTTTTCTTGGTTCTCGCTCTGGACTTCGAGCGCGTAGAGGTAGTCGAGGTCGTGTAACAGGGAAGTCTCATGGGACCGCTATATCCGAAAAGTGGACGGGAGGAAAGTGGGCCGGTAGGTGTTAGGTCCAACCGCAAACCGGCTGTCTTCACTTCGCTACGCTCAAAATATGAGTCTGATGCCAAACTGGCAAGCTTGGCTCGTTGCGCTCACCACCCAAAACCATATACCGGGATACATACCACACAGTCTTCAAGGTCCTCGTACTTGATTGACGACATTTCGTGATCCTTGGCCATCCTGGGTACCTTGGCCTCCGAGAGGTCGGCAATAATGCTGAATAGGGGGGAGGGAGGTTAAGCATACCGGTAATAAGTATGATGACGGGAAGCTTGTCAGCGGCAGAGTTGTACGTGAGCGTGCCGACCCCGACGTTGTCAAACCGACACTTACCGATAGTTTAACTGCCTTAGACCACTTTCCATGTACTGCCGAATAGTGTCTTTATGGGGTTGACTCAACGAAGACCTGTATGGGGGGGGGGGAAGGCCGAGCAGAGTACGAGAAAATTGTAAGGCAGGCCTGGGGAAAACAGGCAGTGGGCTCAGCGTGGCGAGGGCGTGGGTCTTTGCAGGTAAGCCACACACATTGGAAGGCAAAACCTAGTTAGCCTTTGCCGCATTCCTCCGTTCGCACTTACGACATACTGGCGTCGAGCATGTATTGCACTTGTGTCAGCAAGGCCGGCGGCATGGGCACCCACCGCTGCTCGATAGTTGCCATGGACACGGACCGACTCGCGGGCTTGAGCCGCATTAGCTTGGTGCGCTTACGCCGTCCCTTCGGTGAGTCTACATCAGCATGTTTGTGGTCATTAGACATGGTAGGGAAGGTATTAAAACTAGGGCTATAAGAAAGAACGAATGTACAAGGCAATGACTAGTCAAAACAAATGAAGACCAATTTTTCCGGTTGAAAGCCTGGTCGGACGCAATATGGTTGGCCACGCTGTTGGGAGGGGGAGGTGGGAAAGTGGCGGGAAGTTTTTGGCGCTCCAACGTGCTAGCGGTTATGATGAGTGGCTAATTGGCCTGCTTTACTTGCCCATTATATAACTTAAAGTTGGACTTGGCGAATCGAAATATAATATATTACGAACATAAATATTTGAAATGGACGAGGGTGCCGCAATCAAAGCCAGAAAGTGTAGAGTGGTTCAGAAAGTATAGCCAGCGGCTAAAATATTAGATGGCGGGGACGTCTTCCGAACGGTTCCCCCCTCCAGAAAACAGGGTAGGGTCATTAAAGGCGTAAAGCAAAAGAAAATGTGTAAGAAATAAACAATGAGACCCACATCCCGGGACCAACCCGGCCGACCGGCTATGACAAGATACCGGCGATGCAGGCGGTTAGAAGGGTGGACAGGGTCCCGCAGAACATGGCACTGAGGGCGACACGGGCCAGGTCGCTCTTACGGCCAGGCGAGATGGCACCGATCCCGCCAATCTGGATACCGATCGAGGCGAAATTGGCAAATCCACACAGAGCGTAGGTTGTGAGTAGCTGGGCGCGGAGGGACATTTCCTCCTTGAACTTGGTGGTGAAGTCGCTGTAGGCCACAAACTCACTGGCGAACATCTTGGTGGCCAGGAGTTGGCCAACCTTTTGCACGTCCTCGTTAGGTACACCCATGCACCAGGCGAGCGGGATAAACAAGTAGGAGGTGATGAGTTGGAGGGTCAGACCGGTGATATTGACCAGCTCGCCAAAGTAGGTGAGCAGGGAGTTGACCAGGGCCAGTAGGGAAATGACGGCCAAGAGGGTGGCGGCGATGAGCCCGGCTAGCACGATTCCCTGAGCGGCCCCATTAGCGGCGGCGTGCAGGGCATTGGATTCCTTGTCCTCCTCCGGGGGCACGTTGACCTTGCCGCAGGTCAACGACTCCTCGGTCTCCGGGTAGCGCAGTTTGGCCACCACCAGCGAGCAGGGCATGGACATGACACAGGCAGTGATGAGGGCCTGTGGGTCGACCCCGAGCGAAATGAAACCCGCCAGGACCGCCCCCGAAATGGTGGCGAACCCGGACACCATGATCGAGTGCAGCTCCGAGAGGGTCATGAACTCGATGAAGGGTTTGACCAGGAGAGCGGATTCGCACTGGCCCACAATGAACGAACTGACAGCCACGACCGACTCGGCTCCGCTGACGTCCATGAGGCGCACCATGACAAAGGCGAATTTGCGGATGAACCACTGCATACCGCCCAAGTAGTACACGATCTGGATGAAGGAAGCAAAGAAAATCACCACGGGGAGCACGTGCATGGCAAAATTTCCGGTGGCGGCTATTTCCTCACCAAACAAAAACTCCGAGCCGTACTTGGCGAAGCCCAGGAGGTTCGACGCGGTTTCGGCAAGCCAGTGGAATAGGGAGTAGCCCACGGAGGTTTTGAGGGTAAAGAGGGCGATCAGGAACTGGGCGAAGAGGCCGGACGCGACGGTACGCCAGTTGATATGGCGGCGGTGTTTGGATGTGGCCGTCAAACAGATTATAATGATGAACAGTCCGCCCAGGGACTGCAGACGCTGGAGCCGGGTGCCTTGCTTGCTGTCACTGGGTAGGATGGCGGCCAAGATATAAGCGGCAAGGGGGACCAGGACACCCACAATATGACGCACGCGCGGCGGCACGCGCATGACCGGGTCCATGATACCACGGCGGATGAGGCGGCCGAGTGGCTTGCTCACTAGACGAAGCGGGACGTGGTAGAAGAAGAGTTTGCCCGAAATGAAGATATATAGCAGTGTGATAATGAGGAACTTGTCGCTATGGAGGACGAGGGCCGCAATGTAGTAGGCCGTCATCAGGAGCCAGATGACAAGGTGAATCCAGCGGCGGTAGCGGTGGTAGAACCCTGGGGTGGCCCCGTCACCGCGGACCATACTGTCATCCTTGAGAGTCGACGGGTCGACGTGGGTGCCGATGACGACAGAGGGGGCGCTGTCGCTCCCATGGTCGAGGTCCTTTTCCTTGGCCTCCTCGGCGTGCACCAACCGCTGGTGGGCGATGCCAAAGTCGCGCGACGTCGAGCCGAGCTGGTTGTGCAGATATACCGGCGGCGGACTGCTGGCCAGGGAGGAAGGATGTGTGGCTAGGAGGCGAGGGGAGGCAGTAGCCTCGAGGGCCGCTGGGGTCCTATCACTCGAATTGGGGGAGACCATGACTATGGCGAGGGGTAGAGAGGGTGGTAGTTCACCAAATGAGTGACAAGGGTAAAGGGGGCGAGGTGACCGGCGAACATTAAAATTCATATCAGGTTATGCTCATCATTGGTAATTAATACCTAGCCACGACCTGTAGTCAAGGGCTAAGGAGTAAACGGTTTGCTACGAGGAAGTCGACGGTGTAAGGCCCAGAGGAGTGCGGGCCCATCGGTATTTGAGCAACTAGAACACAGGGTCCGGGGGGGAAACAGATGATGACACCTGGCAGCATTGAGGTGCTGCAGGGGATGGAAGACCGGCCTTAACGGGTCGGGCTGATGTGACCAAGCAACCCAGGTAAAAGTTTTTCATCAAACATGTGGTATGAATATATAGTGGGTATACAGTAGACCGACAACGCAGGGGCAACGCAGCCGACCAGATCCGACCGCTGGCCGCAGGGAGCTCCCCAGAGTCCACCCCTCCCCCAGCTAATAGCCAGTCGCCGTAAAAAAATACCTTCACGGGCTAACCGCCAGGGGTACTAGCCACACAAGCCTCGCGACCGGGGGGAATGACCCGGAGGATTTATCGAACCACGGTGAACGATCTCGACATGCAATAAAAGGGACATGACGGCGTCACACCGCCATGTAGGACATCTAGGGGAGTACGCTTACCTGATAGTCGGGCAGATAGCCGGTGTGCGTAATAACGACGACCGATAGCTACGCGGAGGGTAAGGGCTGTGGAGCAGTTGCAGCGGCACGGGGGACAACGGTGCAGGAGGCTGCAAACGGTATCCGATAGCTGGGAATAAAAGCCGGAGTCTGTCCCAGTAGTAGCGAATCTGTAATTCTAATCGAAATTCCGAATACGACTAGGTCAACAAAACTATTGAAGAGAGGGAGGGTTCGGCGGGTAAGGCCGGGGGGCGTCTCCAAACGTGAGCGGTTTGGAGAAGAGACTGGCCGGGGGGCGGGGAGGTGGGCGACTTATAACGCGGACGGGGAGAGCAGCCGGCGTCAGTGTCATTCATGCTTTTCTGCGCGACAGCCGCCCTCTGTGGTGGTACACCCTACCCCCTCTCCCTCGCCCTGACACCGTATCAGGCCATTCAACTAGCGGGGAAGCGGCGCGATCAAACCGCAAAGGACGCAGCATCCACCTTCATTCTATTTGATTTTTTTTCTAACGTCTCTCCCAATCCCCCTATGAAACGACCTTGGGCGGAAAGAGGAAAACTCAAAGGATGGTTGTACCGTGTGACTAGCCCTATCCTTAACCATAGGCCTGGAAGGCGGAGGCGCCGATATTACCCATTTTATTGGTCGCTAAGTGGTAACCGCGTCGGACACAGCTCGTTACACCGTGCCAAAGTCAGTCGGCGCTCCTCCCTGGCGGCCACAGGTACTGTGGGTGCGTTCCTGCTTGAAGGTCACTTGCTCATCTATGGGACTCGCGACTCTGCTTCGCTACACTTCGGTGCCAGCGACCAGCGCTTCGCATTAAAAATAGATCCGAGGGATGTATACCCTGTGGTGGTGGGCGGCTCATAGGCATGGGTAACGTCTCCCTGGCAATATCTGGTCGGTTGACCCCTGACGATCTTTTCACAATTTGACTGTTTGGCTGGAGCGATATCGTGGCCGTTTGGGAGGACCGAGGCGTTGAGTACGACGGTCGGCTTGACAGGCCCTTCCCAACCACCTGTGCCCCCCCTCCGTTTGATTCATTTCCATTTTTGGGGCGATGATGGGGGGAAGTGAGATACTGGCAAAGAGACTGCGCAGTCGACTACCAGTTAACCTGCTACATCGTTGCCGCCACCGCGCCGATGTAGTAATATTTGCGGCCTCCAGAACCATCGACGTCCAGTTTAATAGCTGGGCTGTAGATTACACCGAGAGCTAGTATATGCTAACTAGAAATGGATTCTTTCGGTTTGGAGCAATAGGTAACGACAAAATGGTCGTTGAACCACCGCCAGCGTAAGTCTATCTACGCTTAAGACAATTGTAATTTCGGGCATTATTGGTGCTGATCTACAAATTTGTCCTAATCTGGTCTAAATCTAGCCTGTCCCCCTCACTCTGGCAAGCACAAACGTTAAGATTCACGTGATTTATTGTAGATTTGTGGTCGGAGGTCACATCAACATTAACGAAGGTGGGACCAGTAAATTCGCGCGTTCCAATAGTGCTCATTCCCCACTCCCAAGTCACTCATGGCCTCCGGCCACCTCACGAAACTCTGGTACAACCTTCGGCTCCCGACCCTTTCCCTCGCACCCTGTACCTCCCCCCGTCCTCCTCCCAAGCCCCCTCTCTCTCCTCTTCTTTGGCCCATTCCCCTCCACGCCGCCCTCCTCTCTCCCCTGCTCCGGCGATGCGGCCCTTCCTCGAGCAGTGCGAACAACGAGTCTTCCACTTCCCCTCCCCCGCCAGATAGCAACGGCGGTCTCCGTAGAGTCTACGGCTATAGGCCCCTGGACATCAAGCTTAGACGCAACATCCTGCAAAGTTGTTATTTAGACTAAGTGGACAGTAGCGACGATGTCGTCGGTACCGACACTGGTATCATCAGCCCAGCTCCGATATTCAGAGCCTCAGGTCCCTTGAACAGTTTCATGCACGGCCTGGACAACTCCTTACTGACTAGCGAGCAGCTCCGGTCGAACAAGGCCCCCGGTTTGAGCTTGGAGCAGACGAAGTGGGCACACAGGCCCATGTTACTCATCGAGGCGGTGGATTACCTGATACTCAAGCGGCGGGAAAAACTGATCCGGACCCGGCTAGCTGCCAGAGCGAAAGTCACCCGGCATGGGCGGCCGACTCTCTCTGTACTCGCTGGAAGTTGTTATACGGCTGGCAATGCAAGGCAGGGTCGTTCAGGCCGACCTGGATCCCCCGCTTCTCCTCCGACGGGGTATCCCGGCCGCAACGCCCGAGAGTCCCAAATCGGCCCTGTTTGCGTAGCGCGGTTTCGCCCAATCCAAATCTAACCTACCGTTCCTTACCCCGTTACCGGTCTTCAATCTCATGTTTCGGGCTTTCGTCGGTCCGATCTAACGGGTAGCGCAGGAGACCCTGCACCGCTACACCTATGTTAGTCCGCTCGTCCGTCGAATCAGCCCTCCCGGTATCCACGATCAAATTCCGCCCAGAGACCGTCCATGGCTTCTCCATAAACCACCCTTAAGTCCTGTACACCATGGGCCTCATCTCACCCTTTAGTATCGTGTGGGTTGGCCAACTCTTTCGCAATGCATTCTGCGTCGAGTAAGCCATCTTTTGCACCCCCGAATTCGAATAGCTCGAATCCGAGTATTTCATCCCATCCACCGCTGATGAGCTGGTGCACTACGTGTCAGAATGTACCGATATTGACTATACATTTCCATGGGGCTGGAACTGGGTCAAGGGTGTGGTGAACCGTGGGGGTTACCGCTTGCGGCAACACGCCCTCACGGCCAACGGTGACACGGCCAAGAGTAAACCCAATTATCTAACAGGGGTGCTGAAGGTACCAATAGCTCAGCCTTCCCATGTTGTATCGAGTCGCCCATCGGTCTCAACTGGTGCCTCCTAGCATCCCTCGTAGGTGCCCTCGAGGCTGTCTCGCTCAACGAGCCTGCCGCCCCACCCACTTTGGAGATGACCGCTGGTTAGCGACCCATCCCGTGCCTGCATCCACCCATTGCACCTTACAAGGTGGTCGTCATGCCTCTGTTGGGCAACAAACCTTAACTGATGGGCGTGGCCGGCAACCCGATGCGGTAGTTCCGCGCCCGCCGTGCTCTGGCGCGGCTGGAGGCCCAGGAACGCAAGGCTGTCCGGTGGCACTGCGGTCACGACGAGAATGGGACCCTGTGGGATGTCGCCATAGGCCCGTACCTATCGTGACCCAGGAGAATCTAGCCCAGTTGACCCCCGTACTCGAGAACCGAGGGCCGTGCGAGAGGGAGGGGGCTACTGGGCAAGTAGAGTTTAGGATGATCGATAGTGCTTTTGTTATTATTATTTTTTGTTACGCCAGTCACCTGACACAAAAATAACATAATTGATGTTACTAACGACATTGTCAGCCATGGTGATTGTAAGTTTTAGTGCCACAACATATTACCGATTTAGCTGTCAGTTCACCTCGACCAAGCACAGCTGGTTAGGTAACAAGACGGCCAGAGTGGTCGCTCCAACCTGTTGGAGACCGAGGATATCCAAATACGGAAGCCGCTTGGCACGACCGCCACCCGTCGGAGGTGATTCATTCGACGTCATCTCAGCAATGGCCACCGAAGCCAAATCGATGATGACCTGGCGTGCCTGGTGTACGGTCGGATCGTCAGGTCGGTGATACACGTATAGGTACCGGTTCACCTCGGCCAGAACGACGAAAGCCGGTGGCGACGATACCTTAGAACCAGACGGTGCCGCATCAAACCGGATCAGCTTGCGGTCGCGTTTGGAGGCCTGAACGTAGCCGAACGCCGGAAAAGTTCCGGTGTGACGGATACGGGGACTTTTATCGATGAGCCAATCGAGGTCGTACACTAGGCCATCGATGTCGTGGTGAGTGCAGATGCGGAGAGTCGGAGCTGGGGTCACTTGGTTAGGGGTGGGGTCGGACAGATCTGAGTAGTGCCCGACCATTGTGTACGGCTCGAAATCGCGGCCCAGCCAAGCCTGGTGTGGAAACGAAAACTGGAGCGTGACCTCGCCATGTTCACCAATCGCGGTGGCGACCAGGGTCCTGCCACTTCCGGCTGGGTCGTCGGTATCATCGTCGTCTAGGTCCAGGGTCGAGGCTCGCACGGTGCCTATTGAACCAGTCGACGCCGGGTGGTGGTCGTCGCCATCTTCGTCCGGCCCGCCCCCCTCCACCGTATACTTTTTCATCCGCTCCAGTATCGTCCGGTATTCCGATGGATCCAACGTTTCCGAAACGTGTTCTCTGCTGGCCACCTGGTCGTGGTACACGCAGGGCCAGCGGGTCTTTTCATGCACCTTTTGCAGATAGAAAGTGAGTAGTCCACCCCGCTCAAGGGTCCAGAAACTCTCATCGGGTACGATACGATCGAAAAATGCACGTTGGTGCAGAATGGGGAACGGCGGCGAGGCGGAGGTGGCATTATCCGACGGGTTGAGAGTCACTGAGAGCCTGGTGAACTTGCATTGGATCTGGCTGCTGGCGGTGATGGTGGGTGGGAGCTGGTAGGTTACGGTGACATCAGACTCAGACTGAGTCCAGATGTACGGTGCCGGATCGGTGGCTTGTGCCCGCGAGGGAAAAGCGGATGTGGTAGGGTCGACAGTCGGGTTACCGGAGAGCGGTTGACCGTCACGTGATACTAGCCTATGGGTGGTGGGGCAGGACACCAGAACGTAGGATCGGCCATCCGGGGAAAACTGGACGGCTTCCGGTGAATGCTCAATCTCGAGTTCGTGACGCACCTGGCCCGGGAGAGCAGACAGCGCGACGGGGTTCGAACCAGCTGTGTCCAGGGGAAGGTCGAGAAGGGTAAGGCGGAACCCCGGCCGGGTGGAGGTCAGGGGTGGGCGACTCAGTCCTGGTCGGGGTGAGACGGCCGGGGCAGGGGTAGTCTGGACCGAGGAACTGGAGCCTGGCCGTACGAATTCTAAACCCCCACCCGTAAATGCCGGCTGCGGGGCCGTGATACGGTATAAGATTAGGCAACGAACGATGCGGCTGGGGATGGCCAGTGGGTCGGAATCCTGGGTCACTACCGTAGCGGCCAGAAGCTGGTAGGTACGAGAGGTCCGCGGTGTGGTGGCTTTTGGTTCATGAGTGCGACAGGTGAAGCGACCGACCAATCCGAACCTCCCCAGTTCGTCCTGCTGCGTATGGAGAACGTGGAGAACGCCGTGGTGATCGAGCAAGACGGTGTAGTCTCGGCCGGCATCCACCAGAGCCGGTATACCATAGCCACTGCCACTGTACCGGTCTGTCTCAGCACGATCCGGTTCATACAAAATCTCCAGATGGTGTCGAACCTGGTCGGACATACCGACGACCGCCCCGTCCTCGTTGAGATAAGTCAAAAGGCGCCCGCAAGCCGTCCAACGTAAGGCATTGTGCTTTAGTCGGATATCTAGGTCGTGTGAAGAGTAGAGCTTGGCGGAGGTGTTAGGGTCTGACACGGCAGCCAGTTGGAGCGGGAAGTAGGTCGGGTCATTAAGGGGCAACACAGGCACTGTCGGTCCGTCTAGGTCTGAACCCTTAGGCGCTGCTAGTCGGTAGCCTATAAAAGCCGGGTCCAGCAGTCGCTCGTTTATAGTAACTTTTATGGGCTTAGTGGCACTGGAGGGATGCGAGCTGGTCATGATGACGTGCGAATGCGAAATATGAAAGATAGTTAATGGGGGTTACGCGACAACTACATAGGCACGGAGACCAGGGGTTTCATTGAGATTCGCTCAAGGTGGTAGACATTGGAGGGACAAACCATGTAAAATATTCGACTGCCGGCATGGCGAAGCTGGCTCAAACCAATTCCCCGTAGGCTGCGCCTCCTACTGATACCTCCCGTCCGTGGAGCGGGGCCACACTTGCCCAGATGGATAGAGTCGCCCGTCCCCATTAATTTAGGCCGTATTTCCCCGATAGAACGGCTAGACCATTCGTTTAATTAAATAAATGCGTCAATTGGTAGCTGGCGATTCTTGATAATGATTTAGAAACCAGGTGAATCGCAGCAGGTAGCCTACAGCTAAGCACGTTCAGGATTCTGGAGGACCTTCTGCACCGCCCGAAGCACCTCGCTGTGGATCCGGGCATTGGCAGCCACGACTCCCCGGTTGGCGTCCAGGAAGCGGCCGCGCGAGAAGTCGAGATGTTTCCCATCCACGTCCGTAACGATGCCACCGGCCTCCTCAACGAGCAGCGCACCGGATGCGTGGTCCTTTTGGCAGACCATGGGAAGCGGGGTGATGATGCGAGCATCGGGTGGTTAGTTGGGCAAGTAGCCTGAAATGCGGCGGCCTCCCGAGGCCACGAAGGTCGACGCCAGCAAAGATGTACCGAAATAGGCGACCTAGACAACTTACCCAGATCTTTTCAACGTAAGTGGCGCTGGCCGGAAGTCGCAAGTAGATATCCGCGTCGCCGCGGGCGATACACCCGTATTTACATTGGCTGTCCATCCGGATCGAATCCTGGGTTATGCCCAGGTCCTGGCCAACCCGTGAAGCGTCTGAGTGCGACGAATGGGCGGCCTCCACTGACTCGCAGAACCGGGCGTCGCGGCAGTCGCGGGTATCCGAGACGTGGATGCGGGTTTCCACGTCGGAGACCAGCGAGCGCGTAAAGGCGCCATGGCCCTTTTCGGCGATAAAGAGGCAGCCACGCTCCCCGGGCGGGCTCGCCGTTGCCTGGGCCGCTTGACCGAGGTGGGCGGCCGGCAGGTTCGGACAGCCCATGACACCCAGTCGGACCTCACCATCCTCGATGAGGGCCAGGCAAACTGCGAACTGGTCGCCGCGGAGGAAGCCCTTTGTGCCGTCGATCGGGTCGAGCGTCCAGTGACGACCGCGCGGGCCCCCACCGTACGATCCGCGGTCGATGGCAGTCAGAAGCTACAATGGGCGGAGTTGAAGGTACACCGGAGAGCACAGGAGGAGATGTTAGCTTCCGGTGGAGTGGCTGGAAGGGTGAAGGGCGCCAGGTTGAATTGTGGAAGATGCAGGCAGGGAAGAGGTAATGCCTGCGAGACTTACTTTGGACTCCGTGAGCGGTACACGCAGGACGGCATTGCTCAGGCTGAGAACCTTCTCGCGCAAGGCCCGGCCGACCTCGCCCTGGAGATCCCTGGCCGATTCCTCCCCTACGACAAGGTCCTGCGGGAAGTGTTCCGCCAGGTAGGTGTTAACTACGGCCTGGGCGCTATAATCCGCCACTGGAGACGCGGTGCGTGCGGCCGATATCGAAGGGTATAACGTTAGAGAGGGCACTCCTGAGGGACGGTCATTGCTAGCCGCGGGCGAAGCACGGTTGATGACCTACCGGTCACGGGCGAACGGTCGTCCTTGATTATGGTTTCGCCGGCCACGAGGTGGTTGAAGACCTTCTGACACACACGACAGGCCTGAAGCACGGCCTCCACGGCTACGCGGCGTTCGGCGGCGAGGGTGGCGCTCATGGTGTAGGGTGAAGGCTAGCGGTTTCCGTAGCGGAGTTGATTTGGGAATGGAGGGGAAGCAGACCTGGGCGATTGAGAATGGACGATATGGGGACCTAACGGCGGAGGTCGGCTGTGGTGTAACAGGCACATGGAGGAATAGGTTGTCTTCACTGCCGCCCAAGGGCACGCGTCGTCAGTCACAGCCGACCACTGCTCTATTCACTCCAGTGCCACCGCCGTTGGACGGGAGCCTTCTGTTGTTGTACAGGGAAGGTGTCATGGCACTCTGCCGTGGCTTACAATCCAAAGGTGTGTTGGAAACTACGCTGCGCAGCGCAGAGTTGTGGCGACATGTGTGCAGCGCAGCATGCTTTATTAAAACCCCGCAACCGCTACAGCGCCATTTGTCTGCAACTGTATACCTTGGACTGCGTACTAAACCCTCGGTTCGCGTGTTGGTAGCGCTTGTTTATTAGAGCCCGCCCCAATTGCGGGGCCTGCAAACCATCGCCCTTCCGTTGGGACAAGGCGGCCTTGGCTACTTGGACCGCTATCCTACCTCCCACTGCCTCCTCGTGCCCCCCAATCCCCTCGGGGCGTGGGTGCCTTGCACCCCTGGCGTAGGTGAGTCAATAGGGTTGTGAATAGCGCGCTTGCGATTGGCTAGCGGCGGTCCACACAACAGAGGCGAGCCCCACTGATCTTCGGAAACGCAGGCGACCAGGGACTATTGACAAGCCTATCGAAGCGCCACGAGTGGAGTGGCCAGCAGCAGCCGTATATATTTTTTTCGCGGTCACCACTTCCCACTGGCTATTGGCTCCACCGAGTCGGGTAGTGGGCCCTGTCATTGCTGCCAGGGTGGACTTGCTGAAGGGCAGCACTATGGCCCCGCCGTCCTATTGGGGCTCTCCACTGCGGCTGAAAGGGGGGGGGGTACCTTGGCTGCACCACTTCGCTTGGGGGGTCTCAGATCAATTTTTTTCCCAGCCACTCTCCCGCGGTCTCCCCAACCCTCCCCTCCAAGCATACTCGATATAAGTTCGCATACCTTCGCGCGCCGCCTAGGGCCAGCGACCTGCTCCTTACCTTAGCTTCCTTATCGTGCCACTACCAAGCTGATCGCCCCCTGTCCAGCTAATCCCGCACTCTTCCACTGCTGACTCGTGTCGTACCTGTCCCACCTAACTCCCCGCATTCAACTCGTCTGCCCACCATGGCTTCCCAGTCCAAGTCCGCGGCGCCCTTCAACGCCTTCCTTAACACGCCCCTGGCCTCTTACGATCCCGAGATCGACGCTCTGATCGAGAAGGAAAAGTACCGCCAGTTCTCGGGCCTGGAGCTGATCGCCTCCGAGAACTTCACCTCGCAGGCCGTCTTCGAAGCCAACGGCTCCTGCTTGACCAACAAGTACTCGGAGGGTCTCCCTGGCGCCCGCTACTACGGTGGCAATGAGTACGTCGACCAGATTGAGGTGTTGTGCCAGGAGCGTGCTCTGGCCGCCTTCCACCTGGACCCCAAGGAATGGGGTGTGAACGTGCAGCCCTACTCGGGCAGCACCGCCAACTTCGCCACCTTCACGGCCCTAATCAATCCGCAGGACCGCATCATGGGCCTAGACCTGCCCTCAGGCGGTCACCTGACCCACGGCTACCAGACTGCCAAGAAGAAGATCTCGTCGTCATCCATCTACTTCCAGTCCATGCCCTACCAGGTGGACACGGCAACTGGGTACATTGATTACGACCGTCTGGAGGCCAACGCCAAGCTGTTCCGCCCCAAGGTGCTCATTTGCGGCGCCAGCGCGTATCCGCGCGAGTGGGACTACTCTCGCCTGCGGTCGATCGCCGACCAACACGACGCCTACCTCATGATGGACATGGCCCATATTAGTGGTCTGGTCGCCGCGCGCGAGGCTGCCAACCCCTTCGAGGTGTGCGATGTGGTCACCACCACCACCCACAAGACCCTGCGCGGTCCCCGCGCCGGCCTCATTTTCTTCCGTCGCCACTCGGACGCCGCCCGCAACAAGGACCTCGAGAGCCGCATCAACCAGGCCGTGTTCCCGTCGTGCCAGGGTGGCCCGCACAACAATACCATCGCCGCCGTGGCCGTGGCCCTCAAGCAGGCCGCTAGTCCCGAGTTTGTAGCCTACGCCAAGGCCGTCCGCGCTAACGCCTGCCGCCTCGGCGAGGCCCTAGTCGGCTACGGCTACAAGCTGGTGACTGGCGGTACCGACAACCACTCGGTGCTCTGGGATCTCCGTCCGCACAAGGTGACCGGCAGCAAGATTGAGAAGATCTGCGACTTGGCCAACATCACCATCAACAAGAACTCGGTCCACGGCGACGTCAGCGCCGTGACTCCTGGCGGCGTCCGACTGGGCGCTTCCGCCCTCACCTCCCGCTCCTTCACCGAGGACGACTTTGTCCGCGTCGCTGAATTTCTTCATCGCGCCGTCCAGATCGCCATTGAGGTCCAGAGTTCTTGCGGAAGCCGCCTACTCAAGGACTTTATTAAGGCTCTCGACGGCCACGCCGCCCTCGCCCAGCTCCGCACCGACGTCGAAGCCTTTGCCACTAGCTTCCCCATGCCCGGTTTTGACGCCAGCAACCTCAAGCCCAACACCCACTAAATATGGTGGCTCCGAACCCCTTCGGTGCTAGACCGGCTGACTGACCGTCCCAGGCTCATCTATCTTTTTCTCTTTAGCCTTTTTTTTTCTGTTTGAGCGATTTTACCATGGACGCTTTTTATTTTTGTTTACTGTTTTGTCTCAATCTCCTTTCTTAACTCATTTGATGGGGCCTCTAATCCTGGAGGTTCTTCACTTCTTCCAATAAACGGACGGTCAGTAATCTGTTCTTAGCCACAGTCGTCCCGGCATCCAAGGTTAAATACCATCTAGCAAGATTACGAAGACTTTGGTCCATTGTAAAGGTCTCCACCCCCATGGATTTTGGCTGGCTGCCCGCCCCCTCCTCCTTGGCCCCATCGGCGGGCCCGCATTAGATTCACATTGAATTCACCTTAAAGGGGAGCTGATCTCTCCCTTCTCATTCTTTGACCCTCCTTCCCCTGGCCCTGTTTACCTTACCCCCCTCCAAAAATTTACCGGCTGTAGCCTGACGTAGGCCGGCAATTAGGTTTGGACTGTTGTCGTTTGATTGACCTGTGTTGTGTCGTGCGTGTGTAACTAGCAGATAGGGCCGGGGGTGTTGGTATGTACTAACTTTCAAGCAACTCTCTTCTGTCTCCCCTCAATAATAATCCTCCTCCTCCTCCTCCTCAATATCTACTCAAACCCGCCACATTACCCACCACTTAAACATTCAGAAACCCTACCCAAGCCACGGTTACCTGGGGCTACATCCTCCCGGGACCGATTCACCTTTGCCTCCAAGTCTGCTTGATACGATAACTTTCCAACTAGCGCATTGTACAACATCCTCTAGTACCCCCTGCCTCTCCACAGGAATCCCTGACTGACCATACTCATAGGCCGTTTCTCCCCTTGTCACCGCCATGAGCCAGGTCGAGGACGTCCCTATCGACACGGACGCCTTTTTCGCGCAGTTCGAGCAGAACCCGCTATGCCAGTTCCCGGCCCGGTCACCAAAAACCGACCGGCTTCCCAGCCGGCCCGACTCCGCCCTCGGCCAGTCAAGTCAGGGCAGCGTCAGCACCGCTCCGTCAGTACAATTCAATGGCGATGACGACGTTAACGACCACGGTAATTCGATGGTTGAGGGCAGTGTGGTATCCCTCCGCACCGATTCTGGCACCCACCCTGTCATCCGGCCAAGTGAGGGCTGGCACCAGGTCATGGAGGAAGACGCTGGCGAACTGGCCGACATTTTCCGGCCCACCCAGCTCGAAAATATGTTCGATCCGCAACCCGAGAGCCCCGAACTCACACCCGTGGTTCCAGCCCGGCAGCTGGCGCCGAGTGCCCTGCGCCATGAGCTCCGGGTCCAGCCCGCCACGCCTTCAACCAACGGGTCAGTCAACTCCGCCCGGTCGGTGGTCGACCTGGGCAGCGGTGATTTTATCAGCCAAACATCGAACCCTCTGACTCCCGAACTGGTCGGTCTAAACGTCCCTGTGGCAACGGCCTCGTCCATCACTTCCGGCAGCCTTGATACGGTAACGGTCATCCCGCGTACCCCATCGTCCTTTCGTTCGCCCGATATGCCCGCCCACATTACGCCGACATCCTCCATCCCGTCGATAAACCCATCCCCGACGGACCGTGACCTCCGCATCAACGTTCAGCAGCTTCTCCGCTTCGATTTCAACTCGACCACCCAGGAGCGCATGTTGGCCATGATTGACCGGCTTGACGCCACCGCCACCGTCGACAACTCACCCGTGCGGGCCACTCGGAACGGCGCCGGGCCTTCACCGCTCCACTCAAACGATTCGCCAGGCTCGTTGAGGCCTAAACCCCGGACCCACCTGTCCCACCGTCGGGTCAATTTCGACGACCCACCAACCGCTTCCATCCACCGGTACTCGCACCAATTATCCGCCACGTCGTCGACCTCGCAGAGTAGTCAGTGCGGTGGTGGCCGGCCAGGGGTAGCGCAGGTCAACGGTCGGCCTGGCCCGTCCCCACGTGGAGCGGGAAGTACGGCCCGTAGTGGTCGTGGAAGCCTTCCTCGGGCCCAGCAACTGTTTACTGCGTCCGGTCCACTGTCTCTGTTTCATTCTCCACCGGCACTTGCCCCATCGAACGCAAGAGGCCAGCCGGGGCGGCCCGTGTTAGAATCCTCCGGCGACGACAATAACGCTTCAGGACAGTCTGCCCCCGGTGCTACCACAGGCCTGACATTTCCGTCCGACATTGACCAGCTCAGCTCAATCTCGGCGAGCAAGCCGCAGAGTCTGCGGGCCCGCGAGGCAAGGGCTGCACCTGCCAGTGCCGTACCGACGACACAGATCGTCCCCATCCGCGCGCCCAGTGGCCAGGGTATCCTACCCCCGTTACTACCTTACCCTAAGTTGCCGGGCCTCGCTGAAGAAAATTGGACCCGACCGCCACCGCCAGCTCCCGCTGCTGCTGCCGGGAAGCGCGTGCGCTTACCCACCCCGACGGTCGATTCGTCGGACTCTCTGGGAAGCGCACTGCAGCTCCAGGATACCCACAACCCCGCCTCGCTAGTGACTGCCTCGTCGTCCATGTCCACGTCCTCCGTGCCCGCCACCAACCCGATAACGGCTACCGCCGCTGCCGCGTTGAAAACGCCTGAGACGCCTGTCAAGCCCCTGGTCGTCCTACCCACCATATCGACCCCGGGTATGCACCGGATTACCCCTGGCAATCTGGGTTGCGCCATCCCGGAACGTGTGGGCGACATGCGGTACGATAAGGTGAAGTGCCGCTGGGTACGCGTACGCGTTCCTGCCGGTGGCCACCGGGCCCACCCGTCACCACAGTACCCAAATGGTGAAGACCACGATGCCCGGTCACCCACGACAGCCGGTCGGGGCGAACCGTGTTTCGATACTGACAGCTACCCTAGTCTGTTCCAGAGTGGGAATACGTCAACTTCCGCCACCAATACCACCACCACTGGGGAGAGCTCGTCCGGGTTAGCGGAGAATGACGGCCAGGGTGTGGTACCTGGGACCAATGCCCAGCTGCTCATGACTCCGCGGCCACTCGACACCGCGGCGTCCATGTCGCTGATCGAGAGCCCTGATCCCTTCCAGAGTATTGACGACCTGCAGAGCTCCCTGGATGGCGATGACCGGCTGCCTTGTACCTCACCGACGGCACCTGTAAACCGTCCCTCTACCCCTGCCCGGCCATCGCCCGCCGGCTATCCGCCACCCAAGAAGGGCCTACTGCCTTCTTCTAGGGTACCTGTCACCGCCCCATCCCCGCGGATCACCACCAACGCCACCGCTACACCCGCTCTTCCCCCCGTTACACCGACCCCGATACACCGGCCTTTAGCCTCAGAAGACTTATCGGCGGCTGTGCCCACCCCGCAGCGTAGTCGACCACCAGTGCCCCGTTTACAGAATCAACCGCCAACCTCAAGCCAGGTGGTGGCCGTCGACGCCAGAACCCGCCACATTCAGATTACCACGACCCACGCCGAACCGGGTTCCGGGGCGCCCGGCCACCTTCGCACCGTATCAGTAGCTTCTACTCGCCAGCAGTATCACAGCTACCAGGTCCCTGCAGGCTCCGCCGACAGCACCAATGCCACCGTATCAACCTCCGCCGCCGCACTGGTACCTTCTCCATCGATATCGGCCCGCCCGGCCCAGCTCCTCCTCTCCAGTGTGTTTCACTTGCCCGAGGGTTCGACCTGGGACCTCCGCGGCCGCCACCTCATCTCCCTCACCGACCTGGCTCCTTACATTGGGGATGTTGAGGACCTCGATCTATCCGACAACTGTCTCACAACCGTCGACGTGGCCCTCCCTGCTGTCACCCGTCTCGTTGCGGCGCGCAACCGTTTAACGGCCCTCCCGGCCCTCAACCCCGACCCGAGCAACTGGTGGTCTCACCTCGAACACCTTGACGTGTCGCATAACCGGCTAACCAATCTCGACGCTCTCGCCGGGCTGCGGCACCTGCGCACCCTCCGCGCTGATGGCAACCAAGTCAGGTCCCTCGCCGACCTAGGCCGTCTGCCTCGCCTTCTCACCCTCAGCATGCGCGGTAACCACCTCGAGTTCATCGATCTCGATCCGACTGTGTGTCCACGCCTTGAACAGCTCGACTTGGCCCAAAACCGGATCACCAGCGTACCGGCCATCGACCAGTTTCCCCGGCTGAAACTGCTGAACCTCGACTCCAACGACCTCGGCTGTTTTCATCTTAACGGACCGGCACGGCAGCTTCGCACTCTGCGTATTAGTGATAACCCACGGCTCGGCTGCAGTCACGATATGGGCGCCCCGCAGTCAGCGGTCCGCTCGTGTGCCCATAGCGGAGCCCTGAGCGACCGGCCGTGCCCGTGGCGGAGCTGCGCCTTCCTGTGGACGTATTATTTCCCCCACCTCAAAACGTTTTACGCGGACGATTCCGGCGTCAATGTGTTTTTGGCCACGTTCTACCCTATCGTCTGTCCGATGAATCCGACCCATACCACCGATTACGCGCCACCTCCGGTCGCACACCTGCCCTCCGCGATTACTTCGCCCATGCCTGGAACAGCCGGCGTTGCAGCCCCGGGCGCGGCGGCGAGCCCCTCACTGCCGACCCGGTATATCTGGCACGACCTGCGCAACCTGTCTTTGCGCCAGACTCACCTTGGCTCTATATCCCACCCAGTTTCCCCACACTTACCCCAGCTATCCCCCGCACGGCCCCGTCCTCATTCGCGCCCCCATTCATATTACCGCCAGCATCACCAACTGCTGCCTTTGGTCATCGATTGGGAGGCCATACCGCTCATCAGTAACCTGTACCTTTCCGGTACCGACTGCCAGCCCGCCCTTACCCTAGACCAGCGCCCCTTCACCCTGCCCAATCTCGTTCAGCTCGAGCTCCGCGGGTGCGGAATCACCGTACACCCCACCCGGTTCTGTCTGCGTTTCCCCCATATGAAGCGTCTGGACCTGCGGGATAACCCGATACCAGAATTAACCAAAGGAGCCGAGTCGAAGGGTCTCGTGTCCGACAGGGCTGCCATGGCGTCTAGCGGCCGGGCGGGCCGGGCTCCGCCATCGGGAAGGCTAGCGGCGGTGAAGAGCGATGCCGAGCCAATCCACTCTAATTGACCCTCCTTCATGTACAGTTACTGTTGCCACTACCTTTTTTGACTTCCTCGATAAAGTCCAAGTATGCCACACTCTTTTATGGCAATGGCTGATTGGGTTAGTACCTTTTGTGACGGCCCAGTGTATGTGTGTGTGTGTGTGTGTGTTTTGATGCGACGTTTTACCGATGTTTGATTACTTTAATTACCCTTCGCTGTCAATTTTGATAAAAAGCCTGCCGGGCCCGTCTTTTCATACCAATGATTACCGGGCGCTAGTCTTTCCTTCCCCTCTCCTCTCCTCGGTTCCAGCGATGGATGGCACCCCTGCCGCGTAGCTGTAGAGCAATTGGATTTAGTACGCCCATGGGCCAGTACCGAAATGGTTGTATCACCCTGGCCTCTCTTCTCCCTTCTCTTCGCTCCGCCCCATTTTTAGGCTTCGTATACCAACGCGCCGCACCCGTTGATTTAGCGTCACTGTGGCGTCATGACGAAGCCACCACAACATCGTAGGCCGGCTCTGTGGCGCTTGCTGTGATACAAGTCGCGACCAACTCCTCCGCACCTTCCTTCCGACACTCCTTTTCCGAGTTCCGACCAGACTTAGTTTCAATTAGTGCCGTACTCGTACCGCCCACGCCAGGATATCCCAGCTTGGCCCCTTGATATAATAACAGCGGTTTCCTTCACCAATCGACCACCCACCCTCGCCACTCGGCCGTTTCCCAATTACCGCTTTCGCAACGCCAGTGTCTCGTCTCCGCCATCACACACGTCGTATCCATTCTCCACATAACTCACAATGGTTTATCGTGTCGCTCTCATTTCGCTTGCTGTACTATATGCGGCCATCGGGAGCCTGGGTCTCTCTGACGCCAGGGTCAACTTGGTCGTCCCTACCTCGCTCTCGCCCGATCAGCCACAGCACCACCTTGCGCGCCGTGGGCTCACCTACCAATACCGTAGTAATGATTACACGCCTGCGGTAAGTCAGATAACATACGCTGCCATGTTACCGAACATCCCTAATCGGCCTCTCCCGGGTATCCTGGGAAGCTTCATACTGCAAAGATGCTGTACCTCATAGGTTGGATCACTCCTACCCATTAGACCCTATACACCAGAGGTCCCTTCTCCGGGGCTAACCGTATCCGTACTGGTTATCCTAACAGCATCCTACGTGGATTCCGATACACTCATTCCTTACATACCGGAAACTCTCCTACCGTTATTCCCACGTTCCTTAGCCCGTCGAGACTGCCACCCCGCTGCCGGGTACCTTGTGCCTCGAATACTTTAGCCCGGAATTCGATTTCCAAGCCAGCCAGGACGGAATGTTAGACGCTAGGGAGGTTGCTGAAGCACTGCAGGACTGCTTTATTCCCCAGGCGCGCTTCCAGCTGACGCATCATATGACGATGTGGGTACGACTGTTGAGGCTGTTTTCGGGAAACCGGTCCAACCTCGCCATTCGTCTTCCCCTGCCTGGAACTCCAAACGACCATGCCCTAATTCTCGCGCTGACGAGCCACTTCGACCGATCAACGCTAGAGAATGACCCGGGCTATGCGGCGCTCGGCAGCCTCAGTGACAGTCAGCTGGGCCACCTTCTGCCTTACGTGGCCGTTCTCTGCCGAGCCAACAGCATCGCATGGACAACTCGGTTTTGGCTACTGGTCCAACGTCACCTCCACGACAACGCTTGGTTGTCCAATTTGTACACGGCCTCGTGGCCTGAGCAGTTTGGCCAGCGGGCCGCTTGGCCCGAGCTAAGGGATGACGTCCCGTTGATCACTCCCAGCCAGTTTAAAGCTCGTACGACCTTGACTTACCTGGCGCACCTAGTCGCCCGGCGTGACGTACAAGCGCTCGCTGGTACGTTGGATGATCTGGTTGCAAATAACGCGGCGGACGGCTACATTTACTGGTACGTCTACCTCCTGGCGGCCGAGTCAATCTTGGAGGCCGACCCATCTCAAGTGTGGGAACAACTAAACTTGCGACGTCCGATTGATGGTATCTCGTATACCTCCTTCGGTTTGGCAAGTTGCGCTCGAGTCTGGCGTTTCGACAGAGCGGCCGAGGCATTGGAATTGACAGATCCTGCCGATGATCCGATCCCTTGCAGATTCCACGACCAACCCTTTAAAGACCTGAAAGTGACTCAAGACGGGCTAATTCGCGTAATTGTCAACGTGACTGAGGCCGAGGAACTGGCTGGCGTGAACCGAAACCAGATAGAGCTTCCATTTGGAGGTGACATTTAAACGATGACTCAGACCTCGGCCTGGTATATCCGGGTCGGCTGCCTGCGACTTTATTTTTTCATTATTTCAAATACCCTAGTAAACCACATTCGAGGCCGTCAATTCCATATTCTCTTCACCAAAAAAAACGCTGGCACTCTTAATACTATTACCTAAAATCAAGCCTTCCAACGGCAAATATAACCTACAACTAGACTTCCCACCCGTTGGTAGGCGCCCTTAACTATCAGTCAATTATGTCCTACTTCAAGGTGACAGCTGGATACGGTGAGGTACGCTGGATGAGAAATCTGATTATCCAGATATAATGCAAAAAAAACTAGGACCCGAATGCATACAACACAGTAGGGCAAGACGTCGTTAAAAACGCGTCACTAAGAACCAGAACAGTCTAATTAATAGATCGTGGACATGAGGGGCCACGGTTCCTATCGGTAAATCACGTTAAACCTCGCTAGGGGCGGTCCAGTCTGGTAGCGGCTGCTCGTTAAAATCGGTACGATTGATCTCAGCGCCAGGGCAGCGGAGGGAGCCCATGAGTGAGCCTATATGAGTGGCATGATTGGGCATGATGTGCGGAGGGAACGTTGGAAGAAGGTGGCCGGGATGATTAGTCGAATGCGATGAAGTTACCAGGTCTACAGAGACTGGTTTCGACGGGATGGAGCGCAAAGGCCCCAGTACCAGGAACGTTCGTCAGCAGAAGAATAAAAACTTACCGCCCACCCACACCCGCAGGTTCCGGGAGAAGAGCTGACCGTTCGTCTTGTCATCGAGAAACTCGAGGTGCTCGGTTAGGTGCCGGAGGGCACTGCGGTACCGCGGCTGGTGGAGGAGAAGGTGTTGCAGCTCGAGGTGTAGACGGGCCGCGAAATTGGGTAGCATGGCGGTACCACCGACAATCAGCAGGGAGGTGGAGAGCAGCTGGCGGAGATCAATGGGGGCGCGTAGGAGGGCATCCAGGATCGTGTTCGGGATTCCGGCCATGTCCTGTTCCTCGTTGCCACGGAACAAAATTTCGGCGGCGCGTTCCCGAATCCATCCGGGGACGACCAGCGCGTAGCGTCGCCGTGGCAGCGTGGTCGAGGTAGAGTCCTTGGGGGACGGGTGGGTCAGCGTGTAGGTGGTATCGGCAGCGGTCGTGGTATCCCGGTACCACCGCGTGCGATCGTCGGCGGATGGGTTGGTCTCAACGAACCCGGCGTGTACCGGGCTGGCGAACAGGAGGCGCGTCTTGATATCCTCAACCACGGCTTCAGTTAGGACCTCCTCGAGGGAAGGTAGGGCAGGGGTCAGGGCAGAATCGATGTCCGTCCCAGCAGCGGGCAAGGCAGTCAGCGTGGTGTGGGCGAGTAGGAGGTCCTGTAGGTGTATCCCGAGGGCCCGGCCGGCTACTGGAGTGGTGCGGGTGTGGTGAATCAGGGCGTGCGATTCAAATACGGGCACGACGGTGGTCTCGAGGTGGCCGCAGTCGATGACTAGGCCGTTGGTGGTGCCTGCGGTGAGCAGGGCCAGTGAAGGAGTGGGGAAATAGACTAGGGCGGAGACTTCAAACTGGGCAAAGAGCACCTCAGCCACCGCCCGCTTGAGCGGTAGCGGACACAGAGGCGCATCACAGATTAGTACCTTCCGGAGCTTGGGGTCGGTCATGAGTACCTCGCTGAACACCCGACGGAGGTAATGGGCTAGCAGGTGGCGTAGACGGCCCGGGTCTAGCTCGTGGATGCGTAGCGAGTACAGAGCCTGGCCCGTCTCACGGCGCTGGTCAAACACCTCGGAGGCTACGACAGCTGCGGCGGCGCGGGCCGTCTGGGGGTCTGCAGTAAAGGGCAGGGCCGGACGCGGGTTCCACCGGAGGTCGTGGTAGAGCGGTATCACCTGCCGCGGATGCGGTTCGCCGCTGAAGCCACAGCGGAGGGCGTGGCTGCCGATATCAAGGACCACTCGGTCCTCCGTACCGTAGACAGAAAAGCGACGGCCCACGCTCGAGCTGCCGAGGCCCGCGGTAGCAGGGCTGAAGCCGCTCGGGGAATAGGCACTCGTGGAACCCAGCCGACTGGTCAACCCCGTAACGGGACCGGCGGTGGCTTCCGAGGGGTCACCGATGGCGGACCGTAGTCGATTGAGAAAGGACATGACCCAGTGATAAGAAAATGGATAGGTCTATAGCAGACGGCGATAGCGTTGAACGCAGAGTCCTCCACCGGGTGAACAAGTGTTATGTGTGGGATGGGGGGGGGGTACAGGCTTACAAAGTAGGAGTAAGCACGATGGTGGGGCCAGCTGAAAACAGGTTGGTAGTATCAAGGAAGAAGGGCGGAGTTTGGCCCCGACCAGCTTGCCTGAAGGGACGCACAGGATGTAGTTAATTCCCGGGCCACCAAGCGAGAGCCGGCGGAAATTCCACTTGTAGAGCCGCCCTGGCCAAACCAATTCGACCTGGATTGCGAGTTTTCTCCAGCTAGCGTGCGGCCTACGGATTGCAGCCACAGGGGCTCGTCTGCGTCTCCAGCCATGTCCACTACAACGACCCTTGCGCAATAGCCTCTACATACCCAAATCCTTACCGCAACCGACTTTGGCTTCTGTACACTTGGTGAATCTCGCTGACCCCATTTCGCAGGCCATGGCCAGTACATTCCGCACCGCGTTCCAGATCGAACGGACCTTCAATTGGTTCCCGGGCCACATGGCCCGTGGTCTACGTGACATGACCGCTAAACTGCAGACAGTGGACCTCATTATCGAGACGCGGGACGCCCGTCTACCGTTGTCGTCTATCAACCCGCAGTTTGAAGAGTTCGCCCAGGAGCGTAACCGATTGATTGTGTACAATAAGACCGATTTAACCACCCCCGGAACCCCCGCACGGATACGACAGGCCCTGGCTGGGGTGACTAACTCTCCCGTAGTGTTTACCAATGCCAAAACGCCCCGCACGGTTCGGAGCGTCGTGTCGTACGCGGCCGGTAAGTAGGCTGGGAACTAAGGGCGTATTCTGTCCGGCCCTCTGTCAGCCCTGGCATTGGCCCCTTCTCACCATTTCCTTTCTTCTTCCCTATCCCGATCAGAGCTCGCTTGCCGGAACCCTTCTCACAATCCCTCACTAACGGCCATGGTGGTAGGGATGCCCAACGTGGGCAAGTCGGCGCTGATCAATGCCCTCCGCAGCGCCGGGGTTGGACGGGGGAACGCCGTAACCACGGGGCGTCGGCCAGGCGTCACCCAGCGGATCCACACCTCGGTCAAGATCCATGCCGACCCGCCCGTCTACGTCCTGGACACTCCGGGTCTGATGCTACCCTACGTCTCCGACCCTCTGCGGGCCCTTAAAGTCGCACTTACTGACGGCATGAACACCGAGGCCATGGAGATTGAGATCGTTGCCGACTACCTGCTCTATCAGCTAAATCGGCAACACAACACCGAGTAAGCGGCCAGAGGGTAGAAAGGACGCCCGCTGTCAGTCGCTGGCTCCATGTGTAGGTCTCCTTCCGGGAAATAAGGGCTATAGGAAATGAATTAACCCGACTATGACGCACACCCCTCCTTACCTCCACCTCCTCTCCGGGGGGAACCAGCTATGCCAAATTGATCAACTTGGAGCAGCCCAGCGACGACATCAGCGAGGTCCTCGCCCAAGTGGCGAAACGGTTCGGTATTTTGCAAAAAGGTGGAGGCTACCACCACGAGGAGGCGGCCCGCCGGTTTGTCCGCGAGTTCCAGCTGGGCAAGTTTGGCCACCTGGTCTTGGACGACCTTGACCCCGCCAGTGTCGAAACGTTCATGGCCGACCTAAAGGAGCCCGTGCTGAGCAAATCGATGCAGCTTAAGGAGGCCAAGCGCGAGCGCGCCCAAAAGATGCGCGAGAAAAATGCGGCCCGGAAACTGAAACTTCGATCCGGCTGACCTTGGTACGCCAACTAGGAGTGACCTGATGGCACGGGACGTATCCATAAATAATGAAGCAACCCGCTGTAACTGAGCTCCGATGATGTACGAACTACAGTAACGCTTTAGGTTTCGCGAGTTGAATATACTTACAGAGCCGATGTGACGAAGGCGTGTCCATATGTTCAGGCTCGGCCTGGTCAAGGTGCAGGCTCGTTGTTCGCTCCATTCCACCTCTCCCTGTCTCTGCACCTACAAATCCCAGCCAGTGATGTCTAGTCGACCTCTTCAGCCTATCGGCTCCTTTTTTTTTCTATTTCCCTACGACTGCTTCTCCTTGCTGATTCATATGGATTCCAAACGCAAATTTGCGTCCCTCGTGGACTATGGCAGCGATAGCGATTCGGACACATCTGAGGACGGTCAGGATCCACGCATCTGCCAGACCTCCACATCCAAACGACCGCGGGCCGAGGATGCACCCAAAGGTACGGCCACTGTCACATCACTTCCCCTGGCTGCCAAGGGTTCAGTAGCCGCTACCGCCGCCGTGGACGGCGAGACGTCCGATGCCGATCTTGACGAGGACGAGCTGGCCTGGCGCGAACGACGCGACCAGGACCGGGCGGAAATCTTACGGCTTCGGTCACGGATTTACCACCTGCGTACCCTCCAGACCGAACGTCAAGCCAAGTCACCACAAAGGTCACCATCCCTTGGAGGAACCCCACGGGAGAAGGATAGCTTGTCGAAGATGCAACCCAGCAGCGATCCAGATATGAAGGTGGACGAACGAGCAGATGGCAGTGAGAGCGATACCAGCAGCGCCGACGTGGAGGCCTTGCTCGACTGGCGAAACCAAGGCATCGTCTAGTTTCGACCTGAAATATTTGTCTTCAGTAGGCTCCCTTTTGCCACCCTGGTCATTAGGTCCAATGGTGGGCTTTCGTCTCTCACTCACTTGCTCATTCGTCCGATCGCTACGGCCACTGTACTAATACATTAACACGAGTAGTCTGTTATTTCAAATATACAGCAACGCTAGCTAAACCGCGCCCATTAGAAGGCCAGGATAATTGTGCGGGTGAATTAGGTGTACACCTTGGTGCGGTAGGTGGAGGGCCGATGCTTTACAGTGCCCAATAGCAGATTATGGTCTGGACTATAAGGGTTGGATCAGAGTTGGCTGGATACGCTTCTTGCCTGACTTATTGGTGGGCCCCGTCCGAACTACTGCTACTGACGGGGCCACCACCGGAGGTTGGGATTCACTATGGGGTGATTTCGGTGCCAGAAGGACCACCGGCTCCGGTTCCTGCGTTGCCATACCACCGAGGGACACGCCGCTATTGGTCGTGGCAGTAACCGCCACTTTGTACTCCTCGCCCAGTTCGCCAGCGTCAAAGGTGATGACCGAGCAGTAACCGTCAGTAGAAGTCAGGATCAAGTAGCGGCAATCCGGAGACCTGCGTTTTAGCAGGGTAGTGGTGGGAGGGAGAGAGAATGGAATTGGGGTGTGTTGTCCGATGAAAAGGGAAAAGTATGGCGTTAGTTGGCAACCCAGGCAGAATTGTAGCGGCAAGTCAGCGTCCTTAACACGGTGGAAAGTTCATACACGCTATTGAAACTTACCACGCAATGTCGGTCAAGGTGGCATAGTGGAAATTGGCCAGATAGGCGAAGGGTTCGGTCTGTTCGGTATCGTACAGCAGTACCGCATCCTGGGTAGCCACGGCGATCACCATTCGGTAAGGCAGTGCCAGCCAAGCGGTGGGGACGACACGCCGCAAGTGGAAGCGCTGCGGTGCACAGCGAACGGCGATGGCTGGCTTGCCAAATCCACTCAGGCAGCCGACCGGGACACTGAAGTGACAAGTAACGAAGTCAACGGGGAAGGTAAGTGACAGGTATATATATATATATATATATATAAATGCGTGAGTGTAGAGTTAGTTTATCATTGGCACACCGACGTGGCTACTAGTGGCAAGGAGATGGGCGATCTGCCGAGGCTTCTCAGATAGTTGGGTCATTTACTTACCCCGCCAGTTGGTCTCGGGCATACATGTAGACGGTGTGTTCAAGGGCATCGTCTTTCACGGTGGCCGAGCCGGGGGCGGCATCACCCACGGTTTCCATCCCCTTAGCCACGTCCACGGGTTTGCGGATTCCCGCCGGGGTGAGCAGCAACGACCCGTCCGGCGTAAAGCACGGTCGCCGGAAGAATGACGTGAGGTTCTCGCTGTGGTACAACCGCTGGTAGCTCGGAGCGGGTGCGACGGACGTAATCGACCCATCGCCCCCGGCAACAGGTTCTTTAGAGACAGAGACCGCCGGAGATGTGCCTTCAACTTCGATGCGGGCATGCTTGGCGGCCAAGGCCTTCTTGGTTGAATTGGCGCTGCGGACCATCCATTGATATATGTTGACTGACCTGGTAGGCATGGTGGGAAAAGTATCCGAGCCACAGTATGGGGATTGGGTTAGTACAGGGAAGTAAGAATGTCCCATACTATTGCCCTGGCGCCCTATTAAAGTAGTGCCACCATGGTCAATTCCTCAGGCTTACCGGTCACTGCTCTGCGTTGCAAAGTACTGCCCAAGAGGGTCCCATGTCACGCCCTGTACGTAGTGGCTGTGGTCGGCGACACAATGCAGGCACTTGGCTGTTTGCGGACACGAGGATGAATAGGTGGTTGGCCTCCACAGATAATGAGTGGCGAATTGGTATACGGACTACATGTTGTTGTCACCTGTTCTTGGTGATCCTCATTGCAGGAGGGACTGCGTGCACTTAACTCCCGACATGCTTTAGACCAAATCTTTACCTTGTTTGACGTCCCAGATGCGTGCTGTATTGTCGACCGAGCCGCTGATAATGAACCGGCCATCGGCAGACCAGGACAAATCGTAGATGTCCGCCAGTGACCCTCTGCGTATCGTTATCCGAAGTATGTCATGATCGTAGTTGGTGAGTGAGGCGCATTATCAAGAACTGCCCGACCCTCATGGGACCAGCCTGCGACCAGAAATTCTTGAAAAGTCTAGCCGTTATGCTTGCACTGATCGCGGCGACAAAACGGCGCAGTGAACGACCAACAGCGAAGCAGAAGTGTACATTACTAACCTCAGTAAGGAGACTACTTTCCAGGTCTCCGATGCAAATTCGTCCTCCTCACGTCGTTCGAGATTACCCTCCATCGCTTGGCTCTGCTTCCATACGATGATCGTTCCATCTGCGGTGCCAAGTAAAAAATTAGGCAAAAGGCGAGGTAAAACAGATTGAGGGTGACCCACAACAATAAGGCATACGAAAGGTATATCAACACGGCTGTTACCATTACTGTAGGGCCACATGAGTACTTCAACGATCATGGTGACGACCAGATATAGTAAGAATTTACAGCGGTCACTTACCATCACCAGAAGACGCGAGCAAGGAATCTGGAAGACGAAGGCGACAGTGGTCAAAAGGAATACCCAACAATGGAAGATGGTGACTCGAGGACACGTTAACGACGGGTGGTGACCATTTGTTACTCACTTAGGAGCTGTGGCCTATGTACACTTGAGGGAGTTAATTCGGTCGCACCCATAGTATAGAATGTGTAGAAGCAACAGCTGGATCGGCACTTAAAATGCAAACTTACCGCGTGGCGAGAAGCGAACGACATTGACGGCAGCCGAGTGCCGGGATAAGTTGGCCGTAAAATCCACTGTGACGGCTCCTGAGGCGGAAGCGTTCAATCGCCAAATCTAGCCAGGCATAACCATGTTTGATATGAGGCGATATATAGAGCACGCGGTGCAGTGAGAGGGAAGAGAGAGGGCCGAAAGGGTAATGAGTGCTGATTGTTAGTTTACCACTCTCCCCATATGAACTTGGCCGACGTTGTGCGTCCGGAATCTGGTCAAGGGTGAGATAACGAGACCGAGGTTCAGGCCACACGGGAGGAGAAGGGAAGGCGGCCAAACTCAGTTCAAGTGATGTCGGCTTTTGGCAACTTACCCTGACGTTACTATCGCCGCCGGCTGTGGCGAACCGCCCGCTGCTGCTCGGGTCGAAATCGGCCGCGAAGACGGCCAGTTTGTCGTGCCAGTTGATTTGGAATGTCTTGGCCTTCATGGGGATGAGTTGTGATAGGTGGTAGTGGGCGAGTTAACAATGCGGAAAGCTGAAAGAGGCTGCACCAGACAGGGGGCCAAACGTTAATTCCTTAGACCAATGGCACATGAACCGATTTACCTTTGTCCGCCACCGCTCATGCGGGGGGCCGTCTAAACAGGAGGCTTAGGCACTGTTGACGTTTCAGCTAGTATCACGTGCTCCGGTAGGCGTTTGCCATGACAATAAACAAACCCTGTGGCCTCGATTCCCGCGGACTATCACCGTTCGCAGCCCCGCAGGTGCCAGGCACTGTACCGAAGTCTATTATGATTTACACCCCACCAGAAAACCATTGAGCGTCAGTGGTTTGGCTTCTAACGTACTCCGATTACTGCAACGTTCATTCCACGGAGACTAGTTTCACACCAATCCACAAATACTTCACAATCTTAGCACCCGGCCCTCAAGGTGGGGCCACGGTAGGCGATAGTCCACTTAAATGGCTTTGATACTGGCGACTTGAATCTCACAAGCCGTAGGAGAGGAGAAGGGATACGGTAAGAGCCAAATGTATTTATGAAAAGAAATGAAGATGGGAATTGCTCGGCAACGCAAAATGAGCGCGCTTAAAGTCACCACGGGCACCGACTGACCCAGAGGAACGTGATTACTCGGTGGGAGGAGTGACGGTGACCTTGGGGATAGTCGCCTCTGGCTTAGGCTTCTTCGACGCCGGCCTTGACTCGCTGACCGATCCTCTGCGCTTGGTAGGTACGGCGTTGGCCAAGGCCAGGGTGAGGACGAGGGTCGCGACGGTGTAGAGAAGAAAACGTGTGGTGGATGGATGGTTAGGAATTGAGAGTGGAGAGTGGGAGGAATGGAGGTGTGATGAAGTGGAACCGGTAGTCCTCGCCGGCCCTATTAACAGGTGTAAGGGACATACCCTACTGCAGCACAGCCGATAGGCGAGGGATCTAGTAAAGCGGAGGGGGAGGAGGAAAGTCAGAGCTGCGGTCCATTCCATTACTTTACTGTGTCAAAGTAGCCATACCATGGTGGATAAAACACAATATCGTTTTTTCATTGTTGACCCTCCAAAGTGTCATTTCCGCTAATTAAGATCCGGGACCATGAGGCTGGTGACACTTGATCATTTCGCGACGAATACAACTAAATAAAATCGATCGGCAGAGTAGGTACAACCAGGCGAGGTGTGGCAGGAGATGTCAGCGGTTGGCCCGTCTAACCAGCGGGACGGGCCTACAGTACTAGCCGCCGGGATGCAGTGATCACGGAAAGCAACCTAGTCGGTATGACTCAAAGGCTGGCGGCCGACGGCTCCCCTGCTGGCCTAACCACCGGCGGAGCCCTCATCATCAGTCGAAACCTCACCTGTTACCGTCTTGTTTGACTCCGCGCGACCGTGACGGGGACATGCGATCGGCTTCCAACCGCCACTATTTCTCATTATCAACATCCATCGTCTCTCGCGCCTTCTTTCTCCTTCGCTTGGCGGATAGAACCGGTCGGGCAGTCGTAAGCAAAGGGATTTTTCCATCATTTAGAGACTATAGAGAGGCGGCTTCTATGGTGGCTTCCGTCCTCCCCAGTTCGACGGTGGTATGGTATGCGATCGCCTCTCGTCTCTCCGGCGACACACCCACACCTCGACCCCGAGCGTCAGGGACAGACAAAGTGCGCTCGCAATAGTCGCCCCTTCAGAAAGAAGCGGCCGCCGTAATTAACTCCCCTCCCCCACCCCCTCCGGTTACGGTACCAGCCTGGGCACATAGCCTTGAAGGCCGCGCTACAGTCCTCGGCATAATAATTTTGCGCACTCTGACTCTACATCCTGCGGCAAATGAAACCGATATCCACAGCTGGTAATCCCGTGTTCACAAAGAGCCGGCGGTTATGGACGGCCTGTCCTTCTCTCCGGCTGCACAGCCGAGCCGTACTCGACGGCACAGGCGCCAGCCTCTCAGTCCCACTCCCAAAGGCCCATCTGCCCCACCCCACACGTACAACGCCCGTGACAAGCCGTGAGTAAGCCCCCCCCTGAACCGCACTCGAAGGCACGGACATTATCATCCCCAAAATCCACTGCACTCGCTCGTCGATCAGCAGTCACCCCTGGTGACCTACTTCCGTCACCCTCGCTTAGCGGCCTATAGTCGTGCGGCCGTCTCGACCTTCCTTCGTATGCCGAGCCCAAGGGGAAACCCCTTCGGGACGATTTTTCCGGTAAGCTGGGCCACCGGCAGTGGATTGGTTAAGCGCATAGACTTCCAAGTACCCCTTCAGCTCACTACACTGCACAACCGTCGGGACTAGCCATATCGACATCACGCCCATTGGGCTTACTAGTGCGTGGTGACATGCTTCCAACATTTCTAATCTACACGGCTTGCTGAGGATTACCCCTGCACTTTCTTCCCTGCGGCCCATGTTTACCCTAGCTGTCAAT
>JANBPT010000462.1:0-34632 GCA_027575765.1 Tieghemiomyces parasiticus | reverse complement strand
GCGGTGGGATGGTTAGGGAAAGTCAGACCCTGTATGTATGGCAATCAGTTCAGATACACAGTGTAATCTGCCTTGTGACCCTGGTAATAAACATAGCAGCTGGAGCACCACTTGTCACAGTTGGTTGATCAGGACGGGACAAGTGAGGGGGGGGGGGCAAATAGGGTTGTAGAAGTTGACCAGTTCCATTTGCCATTGGGCACATTACATAGAGCAAAAGGGTCCAATTCCAGCATGGTATATACCAGTCAATTCCTTGCCAAGGCCACTCCCAAATGGCATCTCCACCACCAATATCTGAAACCTCAGGCCATGCTTGCTGGGGAAGTTGTCATGTACCTACATTTTGGTGTGATACTTCACAATAGCTATACCCTCTCCCATATGCACATCACTTTGGAATAGTGCTCACATTTTGATTTTCATTTTTTTTATTCATATAGCAATTGGGCACCACCATATTGGATTATCCCAAGGTATAGTCCAGGTCTGCTATTTCAGAACCATACATTCTGTGATAGTAGAAAAGCCTCTTGGGTACGGTATTAGACTTGGGCCTAATATCAGCACAATAGGTTGGATTAATGGCTAAGTTGGCCAGATTGCCATGCTCAACCATAACACCCTTGGGTTGGCCTGTCATACCCAAGTTGTACACAATGTAGGCCAAGTCTGTGGGCTGAGAATTCTGGGCAGCAGGTAGTACACCAATCCCATTTAGGGTTGACATCAATAGGGTCTGGTTGTCAACTTGCAGCATGGGACACATGAAATATCCCAGAAGATCCTGGGTCATTGATTTGACTAGGGCCAGTGTAATCATACTATCTTGGATGATGTAGCAGATACCCTCTTTGGGGTACTCCAGGCCAATGGGTACATAGGTGGTGCCAGACTTGAGCAAGGCAAATAGGGCTATTACAAACTTGATAGACTTGGGCAGGAGGAGGGCAGCATGGACATTGGGTTGGGCTCCATGGTTACAGGTAAGCATCTGGGCCAGGGCCAAGGTCATCCAGCCAAACTTGGTGTAAGTGATACAGTGGCTGTGTTGATACTAGGCCCAAGTCTAATACCATAACCAAAAGGCTATTCTACTATCACAGAATTTGTGGTTCTGAAATAGTAGACTTGGACTTTACCCTGGGATGATCTAATGTGGTGGTTCCCAATCACCACAGTGGCCCTCCTGGTCCAGTGTGATACTGTCAGGGGTTCTTCTCACCCATTGACCAACCAGGAGGTGGACTGGGGTATTGACTGTGTCAGGGTGACTGATGGTGCCGGCAAACTGCAGAAGGTGCTGGTGCTTGAGCCCATCCACCCAAGCCACATTGACAATGGTTAACTGTGCAAGCTGTTTGGGATGTGCCATTGCCTTGGCCAAGGTATAGACAACAATACTGAATTGGCATCCAAGTTCCTGCACCACTGCCTTGGCCACCTGGGTGCAGTCAAAGGCCAGGCAGACCTCTAGACTACCCATGGTCACCTGCCAGGAGATGACAAGGATGGCCTGAGTCATTGTTGCCAACATAGTTAGGGAGGCCTGTTTGACACTGACACTAGACTTGTGGTTTGGTTGAGACTCAATGTATTACGCTCCTGAGACTGAGTAGACAAATGGTTGGCATAGCTAACTAGGACGGTGTTGAGTTGGTCCTGGTTGCTAGCCTGTACCAGCCACTCCTGATGATGCAAAGAGTGATTAGAAGAAGATGTTGGATGCCCAAGGGCCTAGGCAAGCCTGACACCGGGGTCAAGGTGCAGGCCACATACGGTGAGGTTGTTGGCCAGTAGTGTAGGGTCCAACGGCAGCAATGGGACCTGGACATGGCTAAAAGCAACCTGCTCAGCACCGGTGTAGCGGGACAGGAGGATGCCCCAGGCCACCGTACAGAGTCTGTTGAGGTGGAGGTTGGTTGACAGGGGAGTCCCCACCAAAACCTGGCTCTAACCCGGCTCAGGGTGAATAGTCTTGAGAAGGGGAACAGTAGTAGTCAGGGGAAGGCTATCTACATTGTGGGTAGGAGCTGGACGATTAGAGTCAACGACAGTCAGCATGGTTGCAATAGGCTGGTGGCAAGTGGGTCGGTGTAGGATTGACAAGTGTGAATATCATGGTAGAAATGATTGTGGTGCTCACTAACAATTTAGTGAATGTAGAATTGTGGATTGAGAATCCGTATATAGACCAAACACGCAAAGTGAAAGGCTTCAGAGGAGCGGTGCCCTGGGCCATGAAATGCCTGGCTTATATATACATCATTTTCAGAAGGAGGGGCCCACACTAATACCTGGCACTCCAATGCGGCGACTTTAGACCAATTGTGCTCTTTCTTTGACGGGCCTGAATAGCAAGTGAATTGCTCACCTGGATCCAACCTGCATTCATGAAAACTCACCCCTACGTGATTGATTTCCCATTGTCCTGGTATTCCTTTAGCTTCCCCCCTAGTTAGGTGTGCTTTATATCGCCTACGCCGTAGTAAATCAAGGTCAATGTGGTGCAAAAAGGTATACCGGTAAGTCGGAATATATTTCATATGGACTGAATTCGAGAATGAATGAACGCTTATTTACTGGCGTTTAAGTGCCACGACAATTGTTCCTGGCCGATTAGGCCGGTGTACATTTATCGCATGAACGATTATAGAAAAATATCCTAGTGGAGACAGTGGCGGTCCTGAAGGCCAGTCGAGTAGGGGCCCCGCCATGGCGGACGGTTGTAGGGCAGTAGGGAGTGAGATAGTGGAGGGTGCGGGACGGGCGAGTTTATGTGGCTGTTGGTGGGTGGGGTCGGACCTCAAGTGGTTAAAGGAGCGGTAAATAAATAGGAAGACTGGCCGGCAGCAAGGGGTAGCGTGGTCATTAAGTAGTGTGGGGTGCCCATGCATTACCCCTAGACTTTCTAGTATATCCTTAGCAGTACGCCGACATCTATGGATTTTATATTTGCCCCTGTGTGTAGTGCCAACGCACTGTGTTCCAACGTTGGGTAGCAGCAGACGCTGGTCAATTCAAGAAGGAGATCAAACATAAAGAGGTAAAATCCACGTGAATTAATCTAAAAAAAGAGTCTCTCAGGTGATATAGGTGTGGACAGTGGTCGCACCAAAGCAGACATACTTAGGACAGCTTCAATCGTTGTTGGAGCTTTTGATGAAGAAGGGTTTTGATTAATAAACGTGATATGTGAGCTGCTCACGCTTTTACCGCTTATCGTACCCGTCCAGTCCATCGTTGCAACTGGGGCTTTTCCGGAGTGACGTTGGGATTAGCCGAATTTCCTTCAGTATTTCAGGTGTGCTACTCTCCATCTCAAAGAAGGCGCAAGGGGGTATGCAGCTCGAAGGAGGGGCGATTGGCGAGAAAGCAGAGGTAAAAATGTAGATATACCGGTGTTCCACCAAATTTTGAGCTCTTCAAAGCCGACTCATGGTTATAGACGACTAAGTCCACCACTTTGAATCGCTTGGCGAGCTCGGCCTAGCGAGCTGTTGAAGCTGCATCGGAAGTTCCTTGGCCGGAGTCTGCCATACTTCGATTGCCAGGTGTCCAAGACCACATTCAGTGTGGCAAATAGCTTACTGTGTAGCCGCCATTAGATATCTTTGAATAGCCGGAAGTCGCAGAGGGCTACATCTGGATAGTAAGGGTTGGGTACAGCTTCACACTGTTGTTAGAAATGCAGCCATAGGTGGTTGCAGCGAAATATGGTAGTGAATTATTATAGTAAATCTGTGGGGGGGGTGATAGAGGGAGCTTCTGTGTGCTTTTACCCGTGCCTGGAAAATGGGCCCTTACCTGTACTCCACACAGTGATTGACGGATACCTTGACATCAGGGAGCGTGGCGTTCAGGTGTGACATGCCGCGGCTGTTAAAACAATATAAATGCGCGCCGTTCCTGCAGAATGCTTCGATTGCACCTGCACCGCCATGCAAGTCAGAGCTTACCTACGAACTCACCTACTGCGCAATGATGCTGATATCAAGTTCTCTAATTTCCGCTTTGGTGGTGGTCAGCACCTCCGCAACTACTATGAAGCCTTGTGTTGCTCACAATACTTACCAGTCGCACAATTGCTTTTTTTTGATCCATTGCGGCTCAACGCCGTTCACCTAGATACCTGTGGTGCCCACAAATGGGGCTTGCAACCAACTAAACAAGTAGACAGGTGGGGAGGGGCTAATTGCGGAGGCATGGAGTGCTACGCACTGTCAAGCCAATACAAGAATGTAGATGACAAGTCGGAGGAGGGCTGGGGCCCGATTTGATTTAGTCTACCGGTAAATAGCCATGTCCTGGGTTGGTTTAGTTAGTGCGTGTCGCCAGCGGTGGCATGCACGATCCTGTAACCTTTGACGGATGTTGATCTGGAAGTGTCCTGCGGTCCAACGTACCCGCTGTGACGTGGTTGGTGACCTGATTTATGGGTGTCGCAATACCGAACGCCCCAGCTGGCTAGCCATCACCCACCAGGCATTTGCATCTGTGGTTTTCAGGGCCTGTCTAATGCGTAACTAACGTATACAACAGTGAACACCCCCTTCTCCATCGGACAACAGCTTCAGCCAGTTGTATGGAGGGTCAACTTCCCGTGTACGTCGGTCAGGATTAGACAGCCAACATTCACTTGGACGGATTATTACACAAGGCTTATTCTATTCAATCGGGCTAGGTGTATTTCCACCTAGCGGCCCCTCCCTCCTCCAGTATGGTGTACGGCTTCCTCTCGCTCTCTGTATCTGCCCCTCCTATAAGCACGCCTTCTCGCAGCCCCTCCACGGAAGGGTCTGTTCTAATAAAATATCGATATTGCCTTGCCATTGCCATTTGGTCTCTGTGGGACACTAGGCTCCCTCTACCACACCGGTTAGAATAGCCGTCATTCTGTTACGGCCACCGCGGCTACCAACCGAGCCGAATTCTGGTATTACTAGTTTAATTTACTTCGAGTTAGTTCAGGTGTCGACGGCATATGTAGTACAATTATGAGTTAGTGTGAAGGGCATTGGAGAAAGAGAAAGGGGAGCTGGTAGATATGATATACAACACGAGGTAGAGAGGGGTATGGAGATCGGCAAGGCCAAAGCAATAGCCAAGGAGACTTCATGGTCGACAGGACTGCTCGGTGTTGTCCAACAGCTCAAACTGTCGCGCCTCGAAGTTGAAGCTGTACCTTCGGCACTCGTTGCCAAACGGCTTGGGCTCCAGACAGTACACGGTATGAAGGGGCACCTCCATGCGGGTCATCTCGGTAGTAGGAATATCCAGCATGTAGGCCAAAAGAGTACGCGTCATGGCATTGTGCGTCACGATGAGGGCCGAGTGAGTGGTGCGCTCCAGTTCAACAATCAGCGGGTGTAGGCGCTGGATCACGTCCGCGTAACTCTCACCACCATTCCCAGGGTACCGGTAGTACAGCTTGTCGGCCTGTCGCGCGGCAAATTCGGCTGGGTATTTGGCCTCAATCTCACGATAGGTCATGCCCTCGCACGCCCCGGCGTAAATCTCGTTGAGAGACCGAATGTGTTTAACGTCGTATTGTGATGCATCGAACGGTTCCACGGTCTGGATGGTGCGCTGCAACATTGAAGTCCACACGGTGAACCTTGGCGGGCGGAGCGGCCGACCACTCATTAGGGACGAAGAGCGGGACACTTCGGGAAGTTCTAGCGAACCTGTGGTGACGGCCAGGGCGGTAGTTGGTAACGGCCCATGGCCGTTGGTGTGCGGGATCGGAATGGGTAGCGCACCACTCTTAACGGTAGACGCGGGGACAGCAGCCAATCGGGGACTGGCCGCGGTTGAGGACTCGGAGCTGCTGCTCACCAGGACGGGGACCGCATCAAGGGCCTTGCCCAAAGCCGGTTTCGCATCGACACCGGCCACAGCTGTCCGACCGCCGCTGGTGTGGGCTAGCAGCGACTCGTTCACCTGGGCCAGGGAGGCCGGTGGGAGAGGTGGTAGGTCGTGTGGAGGGGTGCCATCACTGCCGGCTACCATGGGGCTGTTGGTGCTAGTGAGTAAGGAGGCCTCGAAGCGGAGTCGTTGCTCCTGGATGAAACATTTGAGGGCCTCGGCGTAGATCCGACCCTTCTCAGATAACGGGGCGTCGCCTCCAATGCGACCCGACAGGTTGTCCAGGCTCTCGCCATGGCGCGTTATCCAAATCTGTCGGCGGGCGAGGTTCATATTCATGAGGTAAAAGACGCACTGGCCGGCCACGTAGCCCTGGACGTTGTAGGCGATGATCTTCTTACCCACATTGATGATTTTGCAATACTGAGCCTCGCGGCGCTCCTCCCAAGGCCCGATGGTCTGATAGGCGCGCTCATAGTTGCGTAGGCGTAGCAGAAAATCCCGCCGGGCGTCGCCCGGGTCCATACCAATGTAGTCAGGTGACAGGAGCTTCATGCGGACATTGTGGCGAATGACCGACTGATCGTCACAGATACTCTCTACGAAAAGCACGGAGAGGTTGGGCTCGCGCTCACAGCGGTCCAGGATGAGGCGGCGGCGGTTCCGCGTGGAATTCGTGGCGTCATGGATGGCGACGTGACCATCCCCGTGGTTCAACCAGTGGATGAGCTCGTCCAGACTGTCCATGGCTAGCTGGTCACGCACCGCCTTGGCCTGTGAGTTGTCTGGATCAAAGAACTTGCTGCTGTGGTTAGGTTCGTTGTGGTTGGGATCGGCCGTACTGGCCATGGTTCGCCGGCGGTTGCCCACATTAAAGATCTGGTGGTGGGAAGGAAGGAAGGAGGGGGGAGGGGGTAAAGGAGGAGTTGGGGTTGATGGTTAAATGAAAAGCGGTGGGTTATGCCGACCAATCTACCGGGCCAATACGGCTGTAGACAGGGCCCTACCAAACCTATGACTGCTGCAAAGGGGGAGTATGCTCACCTTGGTCGAGAAACCCAGCCAGTTGAGGTAGCGCTTGAGCTTTTTGACAATGTAGCTCTTGCCGCGGGCAGGGAGACCCACTGCGAAGGATGGGGGACGTGTATGGTGGTAGCAAAGGCAAGGCAATAGGGTGAGTCGGCAAGGTCTACTCGGCCATGTAGTGCACCAGGGGCGAGGGTCAACGGTGGCGTAACGAGACATGATTCCATTTGACTAAGATGCCATACAATGCTCGCTGATGGGCGAGAGGCAAGTGCCCGTGTCCACGATAGCTCACTTACCCATGACCACGACCAGTTTACAGTCATCGTTATACGCGGCATCTGCCAAAGAGGATGTGTCAACAAGGGCAAAGGAAAAGGGGTGGGTAGATTGTTAGGGAGGTGCAGAGGGCGTGGGAAACAGAGGGCCAAGTGCACAGAAAAATACCGAGCAGCCGAGTGTCGGAGACTGGCCCGGATTGGCCGAGATAAAGACTGATAAGACGACCAGTGTGCCTGACATCCAGGTTTCTATTGGTGCCCCAAGGTGCACTGCAACAGCGTGGCCGGAGAGGGGGGCGGGTCTAAGTCTCTCTAACCAGGCATGGGCTTTTGGTGACCACGTTGAAGCGGGAAACCCGTCGCTTCGCTGTTTAGGGCTTCAGTCCTGAGGTCGACCGGGTTGAATCGAGGAGACGGCAAAGGCGGAGGAGGGGTGGGCAGATCCCTTCATGGGGGGCTGATAACCTACCTGGCGCGAGGGCGGAACGCTGAATGTAAGTGCCGGGAACGCCGGATCCGGGAGAATCAGGCGTGGACATTCCAGGGGTGGGATAAAAGTGGACCGTCTAGGAGGGCTGAGGTGTAGAAATGGAGCGATAGACAGCGTAGAATCTCTCGAACGGCAACGCAAATGGGGGGATGGTTTCGGTTGCTAGGGCAGAGCAGACAAGGGAGGTGGGAAGGCAGTAAACCCAATGCAATAAAAGGTTGCCAACGACAAGGATAGGGCGAGACCTTGTACGGAGGCGTGGAAGGAAGAGGAGGGAAATGCGATAGGCAATTTGGTGTGTGGGGGGGGGGAGCGGATCGGGCGGAAGCTAGTCAGCCAGGTCGAAGGAGCGGCTGCCGCAGCGAAGTCTAGCGAGTAGGGGGTCGGGTTTCGGCGTGGCTGAGAAGGGGGAGGGGCAAAAAGTGCAACGGCGGGGACCGAAAAGGCAAGGTGTGCAGGATGAGGCCCAGGGGCAGGGGAAGAGGGGCACAGGCAGAAAGTGCGCGCACACGTACAGACCCACAAGGGCAGGCCGGGAGCGGGAAATGCCAATGGTAAAGGGAACGGCGGCCTACAAGCTGTCGGTTGGACGAGGCTGGGCCTATGAGACGGTCAACTGGGTTCGGTGCGATGGCGGAAGAGGCAACGGGCCGACGACGGGGCTGCTGAGAGGGGGGGTGGGGGCTTTTATCGTTCGCTGAGGATGCTGTATGCACGGTTTCTGAGGAATACAAGTGATTTTGAGGGACGATGTGGGAACGGCGGGTAAGTGTTGGCGTATTTAAGTTGGGCTATATAAAGGGACGGTATGCGAGGGAGTGCAGAAGGGGGAGTGACGAGTTTGGCTACGCCACCGACGAGTCCCAGGGACGATGGGATGGCTCAGGGCCGAGAGAACAGGTGGGAGTGGAGAGATAAGGGGAAGGGACCACGCGGCGTGATAAGGCCCGACTGCATACATTAAAATACTGATGCACCCAGCTCTGCATGACGTGGAGGCGGGCCGCGGCGAGAGAACAGGGGTCGCGCATATTATTATTGCCAAAAAAAAATATGGGCGGAGGGGGTAAGCCAACCGATGCCACCACCAAGTAACACGGATGCGATTGCTGGGTGGCGGAGACCCAATGCATGGCCAGCCCTATTCGCCCCTCCCCACCTGACGTCGCGGCCGTTCAGCCCGACGGTGCACAAAGGCTCGCGGCGGTTATCGGAAGATGTATATCAGCGCAGTCGGCCTGCGGTGCCTAACGAGCGTTGGCATGCAAAAAAAATGATACGGGAGGGGCGCGACTTTGAGTTGTACGAGCGCGGAAGCGGCTCCGTGTCCACGCGGTAGCACCGATGGCTACGAACGTCGCCGTCGCACAAAGCATAGAGCCGGAGCCGACATGCACCACCCTCCAGGCCAAAGTAGTAGGCAGAGACACCCAGAGAAACGGCGACAGGCCATCCCGCCCGCGGCCGCCATGGGTATGATGCGAAACGTCTAGCAAGCCGGGCGGGAAACGCCTGGGCGGCCCGGTTTATCAGACGACCGGTCGCGTGCGTGCCCAACCAAATGATTCACCTAGCGCGGGTAAGAGGGGCCTAACTCATTTTAAGTTAAGGGCATTACGAGCCGTGGAGTACGTACCTTGTGTGACCGTGCCAGTGGTATTGGGCCGGGTGGGGCTAGGAACCTCGTTTCTGACTCGGATCGGTGGTGGTTTTCGAAAACAGGCTAGGCCGGGGTTCAAAACAGACTATGGACTTGTCGACTTGTGGAGAGTCGGAGATGGCGCGTAGCGGGCACGGAAGCGGCCGGATATACTAAAGAATGTGCCGGGCGGACCGGAAAATGCGTGTCAGCTAAAAGGGCCCACAAACGGCGAGTGCTGCTCTAAGCCTAGCGATAACAAAGAAAGGTGTGCATAGAAACACGAGAGCGGTATAGCCGGGCGCTGGATCGGTCAGCGGGCTGGCGTCGTCTTATAAGCCCCGTAAGACGAGAGAACGGTAGGGTACGGCGCGGTGGGATAGGGCGACGTGCGAGAGAGGCTAGCAGCATATAGATTGCCGGTTGGCGAGCGGCCCTCCGCTGCGCGCTGAGAGGCCCAATTCGCTTTATCCTCCGATAGCTTTAATCGCAGGACGTAACAATCAGATTGGCGGAAAAGCTGAGGGCGAGAGGATGATGGATGTGCCCTGCGAGAGGAAGGGGGGAGGTGGAGATCCTATCATCCGTCACCTCGAAACAGAGAATACGCCTGGCACGGCTTGATAAATGTAGGAAGGGGAGCGGGGTGGTCGCGAATGGCCGTTCGCCGTGGGCCCACCTGGCCTGGGCGGCGAGGCCGCCAACCAAAGAGACACCCGATCCCGTATCGGGGTATCGATGGATCCCATAATTGCAACATGTCTGTGGCCCACCCGCCACGGCCAATAGCGAAGGACTGGCTAGGACGTGGCAGCCGCGCAGTATCGAACGCGTGGAATACAGCTGGCTGATAACTGTCCCCCCAAGCCCTCTAATCCCTGCGGCCAACCGTTGCCACTCGATAGGCGCCCCCAAGGGGAATTAAGCAGGGGCTTAAAAGCGAAGCCAATGGCCACGGGCGGCACTGTACCTGCATGTTCTTGGTCTGACCCCGGCCCGGTCTTAGTGGCCACGCAAGGGGCCCACTTCGCTCACCATTGGACACCCGTCCTATTTGCCACCATGGGCCTAAGACGGCCATGTTCTGCTAATGAGAGCCGCAGGCAGCTATTAAGTGACGTTAAATAAACCGACTCCTCCTCCATTTGCCACCACGCCGACAATCATTGTTTGAGACCGCGTAAGGCAACTGGTATTGGCGAGGAGTCTTATCGTCCCGCCATCTTACTCTGAGCAACCCTTTGGTAGGACACCTACGCAAGCTTTCTGCCCACCAGGGGGGGGACGCTTCCCCTAGCAACGCCACAACGATCAACGGTAATGATATTCGTCATGTTATGATAAACCGCCCCGACTGTCATGCATGGGGCCAGCGCCCCGTCCCTCGGCCGGCATGTCAGGGCCCAGAGCCCAGGTTTAATTGGGCAAGCAAGCGGTGGCACCGGGTATGTATTTTAGAGGGCCGCCTGAACGGTCGGCCGACATGCGTTGTGCGCTAGTTACGGGCTACCCAGACTACTGTGCTACCTCTATACTTTCGCCCTCCAGCTTCATCCCCGCGGGATCGTGTCATGCCAGGGGGATGCGCTCCCAACCATCGCTGACAAGTGCTCCGACCGACGCTTGTATGAAAAGGGCCTGCGTGACCGTCACCCCCCTCCCCCAACCCTACGACTACCGGGGCGAGCAGTATCGTCAGCGAATCAACCCGGCCGCATGGGCTGCACCATCCTCTCCCTCCTTTAGCCAGGTGCGGTTGAGGTGACCGACGACCACGTCTACAGGTAAATAAAAGTGGCATCTCATCGTCCATTGTCTCATCAACTATTGGAAGGCTGCAATCAATGTTCGCCTCCTACCTTAAGGCTCCGACGAAGCAAAGACGTGGTCGTAAACCTCTTAATGCCCTGTCGCAGCGCGGATCAAAGCACGGCTAGTGTATCAAAGGTGCCTTTAGGCCGATGTGGATCAATGTCCTCGGCTAGCCGCTTTCATAACTCAATCCGTTGTATGGCTCCGACCTATCGACTGTACTAGCCCCTATAATTAAACCCATATCTTAAAACCCCTGGTGAATGTGGATAGGGATTCGTAAGAGCCGGGGGTAAGCCCCGCCCAACAAAGTGCCGATCTCAAGGCACGGCATTCCATATCCTTCCACCCCCATCCGGCGTGGCCGCTCCTTTAGCTTTTAGCCTACATTTTCACCGCTCCAATACCGCTAGCACGCGTCCCACACCGACCCGTTCGATCCTGCATCCATGAGCTTCTCCGTCAGCTACCCTCTCACTGCGACCGACGACCCGCGCTCAGTCCATCTAGCCCTGTGGACTGATGTGACCAATGTGACCGAGCTCAACCAGCGGCTAGTCGCCCGAGACACGTCCCTCAACCTTGCCCTGGTTAATGCGTGCATGGTACGTGATCGCTGGCGTACGCTGAGCCAGGCTAGCTATAAAACATATCCGCTCAACTGTTTTTCTAGACCCCTGCAAACCGCGAGGGGCCGCCGCACTAGCTGTCACACCGACCCTGCTTATGCGAACAAAAAGGGCGAGGCGCCTCCCCCTTCCCCGCCATACCAACTTACCCCCGCTAACCCTGAAGCCAACACAATCGCATCTTGCCTTTGGCCAACGCACCGCCTAACATACTTCACCGCCCTCTTCAACAGATACTAGACCCCTACCAGCTCTTGACTGCTAGCCACCGTGCCGCCCAGGCCGAGCAGGAAGACCGTCTACGAACGAATAGCGTCCTGTCAGAGATTGTATTCAACTTGTCTGCCAACAGCAATGTAGGTCCTGGTGTCATCGCACTAAACCCAAATCACACTGATCAAGACCGGCCGGCGAGCCAAGCTGGTATCTCCGGGCCTAATCCTTCACCCCCTCGTAATTAAATGGTCTCGCCCATTCGACCTTTATACCCTCTGGATTATGTACTCGTAGATCCGAGAGGCCTTCACGCGGTTCGGACTCACGCCAGCGACCACCACCGTCGTTGCTATACGCCTAGGTGGTGACGCCGACTCTGTAAGTAACAACGCGGTGAATTACGGTGAACCATACTGGTCCCCTGGGTCTGACGACAATCCGCGGCCAACAACCCGGTATATCATACTACTCTCTTCAGCCGGTTCTAATCGGAATGCACACTCTTTTGGTTGTCTCGATGTGTGTTAGTTCACCGCCGATACAGAGCGGGCACTTAAAGGTCGACCCGTCGCCATTACCAAGTTGGAATCGATCAGTAACGTCCCAGCCATTCGCAAGGTAAGTCACACTTGCGTGCCTCTGGATTCACGTAGGCACCCACAACGTGTCTAGGGCTGTTCTCTGATCGCAATGGTGGCGGCTTGGTCGGTTGCAACCAGCGAACGCTACTCGCCAGCTTATCCACCCGATCCACTACCTAAATCGATGGATACTATCCTCCCTCTCTCTCTCTAACCATTGATATGCATCACGTTGTTCTGGCTCATTATAGTGCTACAAAGTCCCTGCGGAGATGGAGGCACGTGACGACGTTCTCAATTATATCCTGAGCGCTATGGCCCTTAAAGGTCACACGTAATCAAAGTGCCGTTTACACTGGCCAGACGTGTCGCTATCCCAGGGATTGCTCGTTAAGTCCTACGTACCTTGAAGGGTCAACGGCAGGGCATGAAGCACCATCCATTTCGCAACGTGCCGCTTGACCGAATGGGCGGCCTGGTGTTCCAAAAAGCTAACCGTTCCCGGCTTCACAGGACACTGGTAGGCCGTTCATTGTTTGGCTAAACAATATAGAGTCTGGTTCCCATCCCCTGGACCCCTGGTAGTGATGTCAGCGTGCCACATCGGCCATCTCTCCACCCTATGCCTGCTAACCCTCTCCCTCGTACCACTTGGCAACTCGTATGGCATTTATGACCTGTAAGCCTTCAGAGTAGTTAATTAAATGAGGTAGCTCCCAAAGGTCGGCCCAGTTACCGGAGCCGGAATCATTAGGACAGGAGCTGCATAGTGTGATAGTAGACAATTCGTTCCCGGTAATGAACGCGTAGATGGCTCACATCTACAGGCCGGCAGTATAGTGCGTCAAAGGTCCGTACTTAGATCCAGGTCGGACTTGTGCGCAAGCAGGGCATATTTTGGCCGGCAGAGGGTCTAGGGAAATTGAACAGCATAGGCAATAAGTGTATTGGAATGTCGGCTGCTGTGTCTAGGTAAGCTTGTGGGGGGCCAACGTTCCCAAAACCTTGGGCTTGGGAGGGGGGGGAGAGGGAAACAACGTTGCGATCCAGCAGAAAAGTCACGTGCAAGGGTACCCTGAAGGGGGGGGGGCGTGCACAGGTACTATAAGTACAAAACAAACGGCAATTATAGTCGTCCCATGCGATTAGCATTCGGCTACCCCTAACGTCTTTTGGCATCGCCATTCTTCGAATTCTTCGCATCATGTTAGTCACCGACCAATCATCCCGGTCCAAACGCAAGGACGCCTTGAACGACGGCCAGACGATCTCCGACGGGTCCTATGCGTCCAGTCCGGATCGGCCCTTCTCATCCACCCGGGCGGAGAAAGCGCCGGAGAAGCCGCCGTCCAAGCCTAGCAAGCGAATGGCCCAAGCGGCCGTCCCGACCATTCGCAAAAAGCGCGGCTATAATATTCATAAGGTAGTCGACCCTGCAAATTCACCTCAGCCTCGACCCCGCAAGGTCCATCGGCCAGTCGCGACGGAGTTTTTCTCGCCCGACTTTGTGGATTCGGATGATAGTATCGACAATATGGTGATGTCGGCTGGCAGCAGTAGTAGAAATGACGATGGGCTGGGCGAAGGTGAAAGGGCTAACGAGGTGGGGGATACGACGACCTCCTGGCGGATAGCCAGGCCTCGGCCTCTGTCATCCATCGCCCGTTCGATATCTCCGCCGTCGGACCAGAGTTATGGAAGTAGTGGGAGGAGGAGTAGGAGGAACAGGAGAAGCGGACCCGACGACGACACTAACGAGTCCTCCCGGAATGATGTTACCGCTCCCTCTCCACAGCCATCAGCCCTCCAGGCAGTCAAGCGGAAATCTACCAGTAAACCACCCTCGGCAACAGTGCCGGTGGAGGGGGACGACGAAAAAGATGATGCGGAGGAAAGGGGGCGGTCTGGGATTTCATTGTCGTCGTCGTCGTCAGCCCAGCAGCGAGGTTTGCCCGCCAGTCAATCGTCCGTGTCCGAAGTCGAGGTGGAACCAGTAACGAGTAATCTGAACTTTGCCACTTGGGATGATTTTGTCCCCTTGTCAGGGGGTCGTGTCGCCACGACCATGGCTGCCAACTTCGCCGGTTCCTCCGATACTACTAGCACCGCGCGCCGCAAACGCCTCCGTCGGTCCATTGACGCCTGCCTCGTGAATCTGGCGGCTGGCCCTTCGCCCTCGCCCTCGTCCTCGCCCGCCGTCCCGCATCTACCGTGTGAGGCCAAGGCGGTCATCAATCCGTCACCTACGATTTCGACCAAAACCAAGCAGGCATCTGGTTCAAACTCTAAAGCCGCTGTCGTCACTGCCGCCGCTGCCCAGACAAACCCGGGATCACCAGCTTCGCCGCCCAAACCATCCCCTGCGCCCATCGATAAGGCCCCCGCCGCCAAGTCGCCGGCCCGAAGAAAATCACGAGCGGGGGATTATCAGGTGCCCGTGGCCACATCCCCACGCGAGGAATCGGCCCCTGTCCGTGATGAACCGCCTACGCCGCTCCCCCCGCGCCGCCGTACCGTCGAGGATCTCCTTGCTCAGCCCACGCCGCGCCGGCCAGGGTCCGAGCCCTCGCCACTGCCTGAAATCGGAGGTAGGTTTTGGGTGATTTAATGCCGAGTGTATCAGCAGCAGCAACGTATCGCCTGACCTAAGCCGATTTCCCCGATTTTGCTTTTTTTTCATTCGTTTCTAACTATACTCTCTTGGCTATGTATTCTTCTCCTTACGCAACGCAGACGCCGCACTGAAGTGCCGGTGCCAAGATTCTACCGCACGCAAGGTAAGTTCAAGATGGATCGGCCGGCACTACTCCGCATTCGCTATTAACTTACGTCATAGTCACCCTGACTCTACTTACTCACCCCGCCCCTGTCCTCCACCACCACCGCCCCAATCTCCAATACGTATTGCGTTTCCAGGCCGCCCAGCACGTCATCGACTATGAAAAACGCTACAACGAACTAGCTAGTCTCCGGATCACCGAGCCCGAGCGGCTACTCAAGGAGTACAGGGAAAAGCTAGCAGCCGTGTCGGTCCGTTCCGAGTCCCCGACCCCACCCTCGGCGGCTTCACGCGCGGAACTAGCCCGGGCCGCCCAGCGGCTCCGCGCCCTGGAACTTCAGACGGCGCAATTAGAAGAACAACTGGCGAAGGCCAACCGGGAGCTAGGTATCCTGCGGCAGCGCCGGACCGAGGATGGTGCGTCGTGGCAAGCGGAGCTCACCGAGATCCGAAAGGCCAACGACCAGGAACAGCAGCAATGGGTGGAAGACCGTAAGGCGTGGCAGGCGGAGCTCACGGCCCTTCGGCGAGCAGCCGACGAGGCCAAGGACACTTGGGACTACGAGCGGTTGGCCCTACACAAGAAGCTGGGCCAGGCCCAACGGGCTGCCGAGCTGGCCGCCTCCGAAGTCAAGCCGCCGACCGTAGCCGCCCCGACGGCCGCCGCCGCCGCGGAGACGACAGCCTACCTTCCGCCGTTGGCCACACCGGCCCACCTTGACCTCTACTACGCATTAACCGGGGTCAAGGTGGTAGAAGTGGCTACCGTGGAGCCCGACTATGAAACCGATGCCGAGGGTGAGGGCAATGGTGGTCGCAAGTTTGAGGGTGAGGAGGGGGACGAGGACCGGAAGCCCCCGGGGTTTGCCGCAGCAGCAGCAGCAGCAGTAGCAACCTCCCCCACTCGCGAACCCGATACAGCATTGTTGAACCGGTCGGCCCAACCGCGTGCGGAAGGAGTCGATCTCGAGTTTACATGTACCCAGACCAACCGCCTCCGAACGCTCACCTATACGCTGACTTTCCCACAGGACGAACCGGACACCATGGTTTACCGGTTCGTCAGCGACACTTTGCACCCGCACATCGATCCCAACGCAAGTGTGGGTAGTATGCCCCACTGGCTCACCAAAGAGTCGCGGCGGTTCGACTGCAATGACGGCCCCCTGTTTCTAACTCGTATTGTGAAGGTACTCCGGGAAAACGAGATCAAGGTTGAGGAGTCTGACGAAGGGTCGCAGGAGACGTGATGACCCTCCTCCTTCCCCCCCCCTCCCCGCCGCGCGTGAGTAGGGGGTGGATGGATGGGTGGGGGGGGGGGCAATGTCAAGTTAGGCTCGCCTTGACTGATACCACGCAAATCGGTATGTTCCATCGAACCTATCAGGTTTCCTTCACTATTTTTATACTGTGTCTGTCTCCAAGGTGATCTCCCCCCCCCGCACGTACGCAACTATTTAATAAATGTATTCAAGTTCTAGACATTTCATTTACTTATACAGTAATGGATTTAATGCAGGGAATAATGAACGCGATCACCACAGTCGATATAATAACTGCGAGGGTTGGTATGGTCCGACCGTTGCCAAATAGGCACGTCCATGGTCTACCTGTTGTGTGACGTGAGACATGCCGGTATGGAGAAAAATGCGACACGGCCCTAGCTCCCGCCATCGGCCCGGGGGTAGTTAGTTTGGCAGGTACAATGGCCACTGGCAGCGAAGTGACGTTGGGCCCATTTGCCACTTCCCTTCTCGATCCCGCCCTCTCTCCCTCCTACACCGCATCTGGACCGCCTTGGTTTCTCGCGTAGGCTTCGAGACTCTGAATGGAGTCACCGGTGCCGAGAATGCAGGCCACTTAAGCTCGATATCCCCCTCCTCCCTTCCGCCGCACGGGATACTACCGGCTTAGCATGCCCGGTAGGCTCGGTAACGGCCACCAAGCGCCGAGGAGGGGGGGTCCCCGTTGCTCACAGCCACCGCTACCCGGTTCGTCCTGTCGCCCCCCTTGCCTTCTATCGGAACTGCTTTATATAAAGCAGTCCCTGTGTCGTGCCCAGGGAGAGCCGCAGATTGTCTTTTCGCCACCGCCGTCTTACCCTACCAACCTCCTAGCTGTACAACTGCTCTGATTTTATCCAATTCATCAACCCAATCAACCAACCGAACGACCGATTGGCCCGTGCCCTCCTCGTCCTTACTTCAGTCATGTTCAAGTCGGTTCTTGTCCTCCCTGTCCTGGTGGCCGGACTCGCGGCCGCCGCACATGACCCGCGCGCCAGCGTGACTCTGTCAATTGTCGGCTTGACCCCCGTCAACGGTATCGAACCGACCGTCATGGTGTCGATCAGCGGCCCCGAACTGGGTGAGCAGGCTACCCCGACCCTATCGCCTACGGGTGGTGGCGGTGGTGTCGTGACCAGCACCACCATCGTGGGCCCGGGTAACGAGATGAGCACTGTCACTGTGGGTACGACTACGACGGTTTCGCGCGTGACGAGCCCCACTACAGGTGGAAGCAACGCTACTGCTACTGGCGGTGCGGGAGGTGGCTCCCCCATAGCCCCTATGAGTACCACCACCGCCATCAGTACCACCACCAAATTCACCGCGGGCATGGCGTCTCCGACCCCGTCCGTGGGGACGGCCATCTCGGTGCCGAGTCATTCGACGGTCGGGCCTCTATCTGCAACCCCGGCGGCCGTCTACCCGATGGTCCCCCTTCCCTCGCTGATGAGCTCCCCGACTGCCGTAGCGACCTCCTCTTACCATTCGACCTCGATAGGCGCCCTAACCCTCTGTGGTTCGCAGACGGTCGGGTCACCCACGGCTATCATCCAGTCGCCCACTCCGTCTTTCACCACGGCCAGCAGCGGGGGCGTCGGTACCGGTACGGGCGGGGCGAGTGGTGGTGGTGGTTACTACAGTAATTGTAGATGCTACTGTCCCGCAGGCGACATGGGTGGTGGAGCCAGTGGCACCAGTGTGAGTGCTAATCCCTCGCAGCCTGCCGTCTCCGCGTCGAGTGAGAGCAGCCCTGTTGGTGAAGGCCAGTGCACTGACGGCTACTTTCGCTGCCGCGGCACTAACGGCCCCCAGTTTGACAAGTGCGATCACGGAAAGTGGGTCGGGTTTGAATGCGGTCCCGGGACCGTGTGCCAGGAGGTAAATGAAGCAGTGGTGTGTGCCTACCCTGGGACCAGCAGCCTGGCGTGAGCAGAGAACTTTCTTGGACCACACTCTGGGCCTCGACGGTAGCATAGTTTTTTTGCAACAACGTGGCTCTTTTTCCGCTTCTTATTTTTCTCTACTCTTGCATACTTCGCATCATCTGGCAGGCTTATAATACATTGATTGCTTCAGACTTTAATGCCTTTGGTCAACAAGGTTTTGGTCCGCACAGCGGCCGTCCCGTTAGGCCGCGGCCTCCGATTACATTACATGTGCCGTGGAGATGGGGCAGAAAAGGGATGTCCTATCAGCGGTGTACCAAGGAGGGACAGGATTGTCCACCATTAGCTACAATCTCGTGGCCTTCATGTCTAGGTGCTCCGCTCTTGCTGCTCCGCGAATGAAGGCAGAGCACGTTGCGTCCTTTGGCATCCAGTGTGTGACTCTACACGAACCTCCGTGCCTCCGACCACCTGCGCTGAACTCGCGCCTGCCGGGTACGCCTGGGCAGGGTCCGTAAAGTCCTTGTGGCACCAGCAAAGAAAAATGATGCGGGAGTGTACAGTACCTACCCCCCGTCCGTCACCATCGGAATAGTGGGGCGGGGGGGGGCACCAGGTCCGTCACATATTTGGCACGTTCATCGCTTTACGTTTCACTATAAGAGCCCTCTACTATGAGTCGTTTATAGTTACTGCACTGTACGAATCCTCGGCCTCGTTCTTGACGTTCCTCATCCTCTGGTACCATCTGTCAGCGCCTCCGCCTTGACGCTCCACCGCATCTAACCCATCTTCGCGGACTACCTCGCCGGGCTGTAGTCCCTTCACTCAGCACCGCCTACCAAAAGTTTGTCCTGGCTCATCTCAGCCTCATCGTCCTCCTTTTATTTGCCACCACATACACACACCCACACGCGCACAGACATATAACCTCACTTTTGGCATGGTCTCGTTCATTTCGCCTCGGTCATGCCCAACTGCGGGCTTCTGGCTCGTAGCCTTCGCCCTCCTCCTCGTTTTCGCCTCGGCCTCCCGAGACTTTTACAAGATCCTCGGCGTGGACCGCCAGGCCTCTATAGCGGACATCAAGAAGGCGTATCGCACATTGTCGAAACTGCACCACCCAGACAAGAATCCCGGAGATGATGCGGCCACAGCCAAGTTTGCCGAGCTCTCCGAGGCATACGGCGTGCTTAGCGACGAAGAATCCCGGTCGACCTACGACCGTTTCGGTGAAGACGGCCTCAAGAACGGCGGCGGTGGTGGTGGTTTCCACGGCGGCGATCCCTTCGATATCTTTGCCCAGTTCTTCGGCGGCGGTGGTGGCCATGGCCATCAAAAGCAGGAAACCCATGGCCCATCGTTCGCCCTCCCGCTCGACGTAACCCTCGCCGAGCTATTCGTGGGCCACACCATGGAGATGGAAATCTCCCGCCAGGTGCTCTGCGACCACTGCCACGGATCGGGTGCCGAGGACCCCGACGACGTGACGACCTGCACGACGTGTCAGGGTCGTGGCGTGCGTGTGATGCAGCAAATGATTGCGCCGGGGTTCGTCCAGTCCGTCCATACGACTTGCGACGCGTGCAGTGGGACAGGCCAGGTGGTCAAGACCCAATGCAAGACTTGTCAGGGCCACAAGGTCCAGCGGTCCAACGAGATGCTCACCATTCCCGTGGTACCAGGTATGCCCGACGGTCACCGCATTCCCTTTGAGCGTATGGCCGACCAGAGTCCCGACTGGGACGTCCCCGGGAGCGTGGTATTCATCGTGCGTACCGCTCCGCACCCGACCCTCACCCGCGAGGGCAGTGACCTCCACTTGAAGTACACCATCAGTCTTCTCCAGGCGCTCGTGGGATTCGATGAGTCCTTCACCCACCTCGATGGGAAGACCGTGGTGCCCCTCCGGCGGTCCGCCGTAACTCCGCCCGGTCACGTCCAAAAGATTGTAGGCCAGGGGATGCCCCACTACGACTCCGAGTCAGACACCGCAAAGGGCACCGGCGACCTCTACGTCCACTATACCGTCGACTTTCCTAAGTCTGTCGCGGCCAAAGACCAGATCGCCTTGCGCAGTATCCTTAGCGTCAAGACCGCGCCCAGCCAGGCGACCCAGCATGATGAGTTGTAGGTCGTGCCTACCTTCTCCCCCACCCTCCTCGTTTACCTCACTCTGGTTATCATGTAGAGATACCCACGGTTTTTTAAGACTTTTAAGAAGCAAGGAATACACAACTTTGGCGTCGGGTCAAAATCGTTTGACATGATGGCGTGGTGAATTACGATTGTTTTACTCAGTGGCGCCTATTAGTTAGGCACGAGTATTCGGGGTGGGAATGCGCCAAGCTAGCGCACAGGTGGCAGATGGGCATCAGGCGAGGGGTGGATCAATTCATATTAGGGAAGGTGAAGGGGGTCTGTTAATGAGAAGGAGGGAGAGGGGGGGGCGTAGAGAGAACAGAATATAAAAAAGAGAGCGTTGGTTAGGAGTAAAAGTGATGCGTGAAAGCGATTAAGAAAAAAACACAAAGCGTAAAGCAGCAGGGTAAGGCACAGGATGACAGGAACACCCCCTCTGCATTCGAAAGTAGCCACAATCAAACCAATTGGACACCTTAGTTGGCACCGTTCGTCATGGCCTCGGCAACCGGCGCGGCCGGATGGCTGGAGGCCGGGCTAGCGTTACCAGAGCTGCCCATGCACTGGTAACGGAAGGTCTCGTAGTGCATGTGGGCGGTGGTCTCGACAAGGTCGTGGAGATGAGTACGGGTGAGGAAATCACGGAGGTGGATAAAGTCGCAGTGAGTCTCGTCCTCTACGTTGATGATGCCCCAGCGGTGACGGCGGCCACGAATGGTCTGGCCGTTCACCTCGAAGGTCTGCTCGGAACCCACCACGGAAAACGGGGTAAGGTCCTTGACGGTCTGGAGGAGGGCCTTGTCGGCGGCGTCGTCCTCGTCGCTGGCATACGGGTACACATTAATCCGGTGGAAGGCAAGCTCGTCCTTGATGCGGCGCTTGAAGGCCGCACGCTCTTCAGGCGTCAGCGAGTCGGCCTTGGCGATCACGGGCACCACGTTGACAACCTGAGTCAGGTGGCGCAGGACCTCAATATCCAAAGGCTTGAGCGAGTGGCCGCTGGGGGAAATGAAGAAGAGGCAGCAGTGCACCCGGGTGTCCGGGATGAGACGGTCGCGGGAGGGCGAGGCCTCGCGCTCGAGGTAAGAGCGGTGCTGGTCGGTGATGTAGTTGATGATAGGCTGCCAGCTGGGTTAAGGAGGCGAGGAAGGGAGGGGAAGGCAGAGGTATTAGGCGAGCCAAAGCTATCTGGCGAGCCAGGCGGCGCGAGTCAGGGAAGGGGGTATATCAGTGAGGAGCACTTACCACTGGTCGTTGTTGACCTGGTCGGCGTAGCCGGGAGTATCCACGATGGTCAGGCGCATCTTGACATTGTTCTCCTCGACCACTGGGTAAGGGCGGGGGGTGATAAGGGAGCGAGGTAGGGTGACGATGGGTTCACAAGCTAGCTGAGTGTTGGCCGAGGATGGGCATATCGTAGCGGCCGTGGGTGACACGGGGACCGTCCTCCTTCTGCTGATGGCTGACGCCCGGGCATCGCGGCGACTACGCAGCTAGCACCCGCGTTCAAGGTACTTACGGTGAGTGACAGGGGTGATGTCGACGGTCTTGCGGGAGGGCTCGGTGGCGGTCTTGCGGCCCTTGCTGTCGATCAGGTGAGCGGAGAAGATGGTGTTGACCATGGTGGATTTGCCCAGACCGGTTTCGCCTGGAGGTTAGGGGCGGGGTGGGTGTGGACGGCGGCGGGCAACGAAATTAGTGTGTGGCGAGTAAGAGCGGCGATTGGCCTACGGGCAAGAGGGCTCTGGCGACAAATACAACAGCCAGCGAACCGCGGTGAGGTCATTGGACTTACCGACTAGGATAACATTAAAGTTGAAACCACGCTTGAGGAACTTGCGCTCAATCTGCCGGGTGACGGTGTCGAACCCAACGTAGTTGTTGAGGTTCATCTGAGTGTGGGGTAAGGTGGCAGGAGATGACGGCAGGAAGGTATGTGAGAGAGCCGGCGGAAGTCTGCAGGATTTGGCGTCAGAGCCAGGGATGCCGATCCGCGCTGGCGAACGGGGCGGCCTGAGCCTTCAAGATGGGCCCGGCGGCTGTCCTTTAGTCGTGGCTCGCCAGATGTAGTAAGCACCCCAGCAGGCACGTCGTCTGGCGGAGAAAACAACGAAGACATACCTTAGGGTGGGCAGAGGCAGCCATGGCGTGAGGAAGTTTAGGGATTGCGAAGGGGGCGGTAGGAATACAAAAGGCTACGATGAGAAGGTGCTGAAGATTTAACCAAGCGAAGACCGAGTGTGTCCCATGGAAAGCGGATGAGCGACGGGATGAAGGGGATGGCGATCAGGCGAGGAAGGTCTGGGAGCGGGTTAAGGGGTGAAGACTGGGCTATCGAGAAAAAAATAGTAACTACTGGGAAAGAAGCGCAACGGAGAGGGGACCGGCACAGCGCACTGGAATGGTATGGGGCTCGCCTCCGAGAGCGGCCGTTGCTTTGCTCCCATCACAACTCAGCGCTGGCTGTGCTCGAAGGGCGATTAAACTGTTCAGGAGACAATATGAAAGAGGCCTGGATCTGTGAGTCGCCGGGCTCTCTCGGCTAGAGCAGAGGGTGTCGTATCGGGAAAGGCGATCCAGGGGGGGGGGTTGTATGGGAGGAGGCTGAACCAGGAGAACTGGGAAAAGGGGCTTCGGCGGAGCCCAACGTTCGTAACTCAGGGGGGGGGGGGTGACCTTCGCCGTAGCCTTGGAGTCCAGGTCTCCAGAGATGTAATCGTACGGTGGAAAGCGTACTGTTATGAAATCCCAGGCCAGCTGTGGAGCGAAATCATGGTGTCCTCCCCAGTTAGTAGATTGTGGGCACCCACGCTGCTGGATAAGTCTTGGGTCGACAGGGCAGCTCTTACTCGGCCCCAGCTGCTGTCCCTCTATTCGTCCATGCCCCGTGCGGTCAACCATCACATATTCCTTCCTGATGCTGCAGTGAGTGCGCCTACATTCCATTGACAGTGCCCTGAAACCGTGACAACAGGAGGTATACATATCAGCACTACAAAGGCGCATCCTCGTTCATGGCATAGCAGTGGCTAACCTCACCAAATTCTGGCTTCATTACTGAGTGAATGTCTGATTGAGCTGCACCTATAAAGGGTGAACCCTAGCAGCGACTAGGGACCGCCGTGGTAAGCAAATGAGGGCAACTCGGGTAAGAGAAAGGGGAGATGGAATGCAATTGTACAAATTGTGCGTGAGGAGGCGATATGAAAAGTTGAATCGTAGGAAGGAGGGTCAGGCCACCACCTCGTAGCAGTCGCAGGCGTCGCAGAGGGCCAGATAGCCTGCAGACGGGTGGTAGGTTAGCGCCGGGGTACTGCGTGGGCAACCCGAATGGGCATGGTGGAGGGCCACAACATTCAGGCGGTCAAACACGGTGGCTGGTACGGCCAGGCCGCACTGGGTGCACCGGCAGGCTGCAGGTGAGATGATCTGTAGACCCTGGTCGCACCGGCACTGCGGACAGGGCGTGTTGCCCGGGGTCAGGGCAGTCTCTGTAGGGCGGTACAGGTGGGCAACGGCCGAGTCGACGTCACCCTGTTCAAGCTGTTCCACCGAAGCCTGGTAAGCCGCCGCAGCTGCCTCTTCCCCTTCGTCATGGTCTAGGTCCGATTGGAACCGGGCCTCAGCGCGCAACTCGGTCTCCAATTCGGCCAGAAATTCTGGATCCATCGTGTGTGCGTCCACCAATGTCCCCGACCGTTTCTCAGCCTCCCATTGTGCCTGGAGGTCACGCTGAAGTTGAGCCCACTCGCTTCGCACAATCTTTTGCAACCACGCGTCCTTGTCAGGCGAGCTTCCGGTGGGCCCGTTCTCAGTTTCGCTGTCTTCATCATCGTCATCATCGAGAGGGTCACTTGACGAGGGACCCCGGTTGGTGGTTCGGTTTCGGTTCTGACGTTCCACGCGCGCCCCACGGACGCGGTCCAGGCACTGCTGCTTCAGCCGGTCCTGCCAGCTGGTACCCAGGCGTAGTGGTGATACCGATGGGGTAAGGGTGTGCCGGTAGGTACCCGGCCGTGTCGGGGTTTTCTGCGGCGCGCTCGTGGTCGTACGCGATCGTCGCGGTGTGGTGGGAGGCAGGGGCGGCGGCTTTCCCGTACAGGTAGTAATGGAGGCGGGTTTGGTCGCTCCGGCGATTGTCATGGTGTTGGAAAAGAGAAAAGGTGTGCTGGGCAATGTCAGACAGCGTGGGTTGCCAGGGATCCCGGTATGTGCGCGGATAGGAGGTAACGTTAGGCAGAGGGGTCGGTGCTAAGGGAGAACGGTTAATCAATGAGAGCAAAGTAGGCTGATACGGTAGCTACTGGCGTAAGGCGTAGGAAGAAACAGGATGCGCCGAGAGGTGTGGTGTGAATGAAGGTAACTTTGGCTGTGTTGACACAGGAGGCCGTGGTACACACCGGGAAGCCTGGACTTGTTGACTACTTGCTCAACGTCGAACTGCCAAGGAGCGAGGTCTGGTGAGAGAGCTAGCCCTCCCCCCCCCCACCGTGGGGAACTCTACCAGGTTGTGATTGGAACTGGGCGACAACTACGCAAGGGTGTGGGGGCCAAGCCGTATGTTAGCAAAGCACAATTAGCTATGGCGACGAGCCTATCCCGTACGCTCTTCGTGGCTCACTCTAACTAGGTACTGTAGTATGGTACCATCTACGTAGGCACGCCACGTCTGTGACATGCTCAAGGGAGAAGCGGTGCTAATGCAGATACCACCCACCCCCACTCTTGCCTGGCCATCTCACTGGCCACTAGTCCTCGTAATAGCAGAAAGGATCCATTGGACTCAGGGTGCGTAATTGCTACCATTCTGGTTATAATTCCACTCATTGTCCTACAGGTTTAGCCTACGCGTTGTGACCGCCCCCCCCGCCATCCCCTGCCACTGCAGGACATTTCGTTCGTAAACAACCCCACGGGCCCTTGTACCCCTCCCCCTATTAACTTGGTTGTCACATCAGACTATCTCGTTGTTCTGACCCCGCGCCTGCTACCGCCCGTGCACATTGCATCACGTCGCCATGCCCGAATTCCATCGCCCCATTACTCCAGGTACCCCACAGGGTCGCTCCGTAGGCCTCGAGGGCTCCATTCACGCGCGGCCGACAGGGGATGAGAGCCCCTCGGTGTCCATCGTCGGCTCTGCCCGCCGATCCCAGACCTCCATGTCTCGCCAGCGCTCAAGCCGTAAGGACCCTCACCGGCGTGACGACTGCACCCGGACCCCCACAAAGGCTGGATGCATCAGCATCATTGGCTCTGCCGAACTCCGCTCCCCTACCGGCCGCGGTCCCGCCACGCCCGCTAATAGCGTGGCTCTCGAACAGTCCATCTACGCCCTGCCTCCAGGCGCCAACCAGACTCCGCTCTCTGAACGACCCGAATTCCGGCTGCGTTCGCCAACGGCGGCAAAGTCACAGGTGGGTAGCCAGGTTGGCACTGTAAATCTGGCGATCGTGGGACTAGCCACACCCTAGAAATATACCGGTGACCTTATCCAATGATGCTATCATGGGCTAACTGCAACGGCATGTATTTACATTTCTACCCAACCCTCCCATTATTGAAACAGCGCTCCACACCACGGTCGGACCGCCGACTGCGGAAACCGCCTTCAGAAGCTGGCAACCCTAAACCAGGCCCGCCTAAATTGGGCTCCTTCAACGAGGACCAAAGGTATGTAATCTTGGGAGGAAAGAAAGCTCCCACTACCATCAGCTGCTGAGGAGCAGTATTCATTTGTTACGTGGACTGGAACCCCCTTGATGCCGTCGCGCCACACGTCTCTCACTTAGTATGTGCCTTACCCAACCGTCACTCTACGATTACAGCGCCCGGGAGCAGAACCGTCTGCGTAAGCTCCAGGCCCAGGGAACTCGTGAATGGGACACTCCCAAGGACCGCAGCGAAACTGCGGCGCCACCCACAGGCACAGCGACCAGCGAGAAGTCGGTGTCAAGGCAGGCCTCCGCTGCCGAACCACCCTCGCCACGATCGCCTGCTCCGCGGAGAGTATCGGCCGAGCGTAAACCCTCAACCTCACACCCACCCACTCCCGCTGTCCCTGTTACACCCGTCCAGGTTGAGGCCAACCCTACACTCGCGGCTGTTAACTTGAAGTCAGCGCCTGAGTCAACCAAGTCTTTAGCTTCCACACCGGTGGCGGAATCTGATCTCGCTTCATCCTCCGCAGCGGTGGGCGGGGTAAATGCGGACCAACCGACCGTGTTTCCACAGAAGCCCGCCGTTGACCTTGCCCTTACCCGCCTACCGAAGCTGACCGAATCCGTCCACGCTCGCCCACCAGCCATTTCGGGCCCGAGCCCTGCCAAGTCACCCACCACTATCCGGCGTCCACCTACAGACCGTAAAGCCCCTGCCTACCGCCCACCCAGCGTCCGAGCCCAGGCCAAAGCCAAGGCCACTACATCGGCGAAACCCGTACCGGATGTCACAGTAGCCCTTCCGTCCTCTACCCCGCCCAAGTCCGTGGTGGAGGACCTCGCTGCCATGATCAAGTCAGACGCCCATATCAACTGGGACGAAGACGACGATTTCTGATGACCCCCCCCTCATCACTGCCTGTTTTCGTCCGTTGCGACTCGTCCTCGCTATGAGCAGATGTCGGGGGGTTTCGCCCTTCTGCGCGAATATTCGCTTAGGGTGCCACTTTTCCAGCTCTTCACTTACATACATGCTCCTGAGTTAGCTTTACGTTGGTCTTGTGCTGTATCACAACCTTAGCCGGAGAATTGGCCTTATACGCACTGTATTTTACTTACCCTTCCTTCTGTTTCTTTACCTTTTTTTTTGTTTCAAACCGTACATAAACGACACTCAAGTTGGCTTCCCACATGCTAACCGTCGCCCAATGACACAATGGAGTTCCAAAGTATACATTGAGTATTTGAATATTGCTTTTCTTAATGAAAAGTGTATCCTAAATTAAGGCCATCCCCTTGGACAACCTGGCCTTTCCTTTCAATCCATTCCACTCAAATGACTTTGATAATCACTAGGCTATACTCTCAAACGTCCCGATCTTCAGGCGGTCACCACAATTTCCAGTGCGAAGAGCTTGGCAACACACACACAGCCTCCGTCTGGTATCCCCAAACTCTAGTCACCGCAAAACCAGTCAGTATCAGCGGGTAGAGCCCATAGACATCTTATTGTCGAGGCAGAAATGTAGGCCAATGTGGCCGTCAAAGACTTCTTAACCCCATTACCGTAATGAGGGCGCCCTGGGAGACGTGTCAGACCAACCCGACATTGCCATTCAGGTTTGGACCACTGGTTGATGCCCAGGCTACTCGTAGCAAGCGGTGTAGTGCCGTAAGGCTTGGTACCCCGGTATGCTAGATCATGTCACCCCCACTGAAGAAACCAGTCGACAGATGACGGGTGCTCCGCTACCCCGGCGGTTCTAAGCTGATACCGAGCCCTTTGAGAAATGTCATGGCCGGCGGCTGGCTGTAGCCGCGGAGTCACAATTGGGAAAAACAAGTCACGTTGCTCATGTGTAGTGCTTTGCAGTCGATTGTCATTGGCCTTGGCCAAGTCCGATGGCGACCCGGCCGATGAACAAGCCTGGTGGTGGCGGGGTTGGTCGCTGGTGAGGTGCATGAGGCCCTTACGATTACAAGTAGCCTGTGTTGTCAGGTGCTAGCGGAGATCGGTAGCTATGGCGTTAGGGAAAGTATGCCAGGCCCTAGCCAGCACCCTGGCGGTTAATTAGAGTATCACCATCACCAGGATCTGAGCTGTACCCGCCTCCAGGCCATTGGTGCTGCCTGACAGGCCGTCCAGCTGAGGGTATGCTATGAGGATAACTGTAGACCGTGTAGAAGTGGGTTGACCATTTGTGCACTGTGCCGTGGCAAGGGCCAGTAGAGCCCAGTGCCCCCCCCATTTGGTCTGAACCAACGTATTTTCGCTTACAAACTCAGGAATGGCAATGTAAACCGAGGATCCAAGTAGCCTTTTCACCAATCTAGACAGGGGGTGGGTTGGGAGCGTAAAAAAAACCGGCGGACAACCACAGGTAGGCTGGGTTGTGTTGGTATAGGTTCGAATGAAAATGGGTCACATCATTCAATGTGCCGTAGTCAACCTTGCCGGGCATTGAATATGCGGCCATGTTCTAGCACCACCAGTGCCGCCTGACTCCAACGTTCTGAACAGTCAGTAAAAGGTGACCAAGTGGTATCTACCCGCTAGGTGCTAATATGACCTACACTGGGCCACCAGCTCTACCCAACGCTACTCAGTGGTACCTACAGAATCATACTCTAATGCTCCCGACCTCACTCACGCTGCTTTAGACCTAGGGCCTGCAACCAATATCCCATAGGGGAAAGACTCTACTGGGCAGTTGCTTGCCTGGTAATAGCACGCAGCGTTTCCCTACTAACAAGAGTAAAAAGCCCGGTCATCACCAAAATGCCCACCACTGACTCATTTTCTTCCCTACCCAGTCCCGTCAGACCCGAAGTAGTAGATATGGGCAAATAATGAAAGTGCAACAAAATCTCCACGGCAAGCATGGTTTGAGGCCCCAGGTCTTGGTGTCGTAGATGAACGCCAGGAGTAGCTTAGGCGAAGGATCGCACGGTATAGACAACTGCGGAATCGGACCGTTCCGCGCGTTGCAGCCAATCGTTTAATTTTTCTTTCTATCACTCCACGGTATTGGCTTCTGAAGCTTTTTCCCTCACAGCTGCCCAAATATACCAGCCGTAATGCGCGGGTCCTTGTGTACCATTGTTATTACCGGGGCAATAAGGCAGGCAACATATTAAATACCGGCTATCAAACCGGGCTATCCAGGGCCCATGCCTCACCACCATGAACGAGCAGCCAGCTCGCTAAAGTACGAGGAACCTCCTCCTTGAAGGTGACCCGTGATTTAGCCGCCTGGCGTAGAGAGGTGGTAGACTATACGGGCGGGGGTAAAGTCCTGGGACTATCGAAGAAAAGCCCTCGACTGGCGGCTGAGCAGCCGGTCCATACCTTACGCGCCTTCCCTACGATCATGAGTCATGTCCTGCACAGGGGCTTGGAGTTCGGCAGCTACCTCAACTGCTAGGTCCCCCCACGCCCTAACCTAAAACCCATGCCACCAGCAGGTACATTGTTCCACCGACTTCCTAAAGATATTTGATGGGGGCCAGTGACTACGCGCCGTACTCCATTGACACTAGATGCAGGACTTGGGGGAAGGCTTTTCACCCGCTTGCTGGCTCTAATCGCTAGGGTTGGCTCCCTACAGCTGGACCTGTCCCAACCCAGACCCACCAGGGCCATGCTATAGCCACCGTAATCCTGGCAGTTTTTTATATGATTATCTGACGTGGTCTATTTCTCCTGAGGATCAGACCCCCCCTGGTATCAAGGTCTCCCCCGGCCAAAACGTAGAATGCGGGGTAAGGTCCATATTCCAGGCTCTGTCGCAGAATTGTCGAAGTTAGGCTCCGCATCCTCCCCCCGTGGCTCTATCACAACGATGCACCACCGCATCGCGCCATAGCCCCCTACGTTGACATTACCGGCTCCAGAGATAAATCACTTCCATCCCCTCCAAAAGGTCCTCTTGATTTAGCCCACCGCGCCACCAGGCCGTTTAGAGATGTGAAACTGTGGCTACACCGTAAGCTATTTGCCACACTGAAGGTGGCCGTGGACGTTTGGCAACCAGAGCATGGCGAGCTCCAGCCAAAGAACTTCTGATGCAGCTTCGACAACTGGATAAGCCGAGCCTGCCGAGCGGTGCAAAGTGGTGGAATTAGCCTTCAATATGCATGAGTTGGCTTTGAAGAGCTCAAACCTTTGTGGAGCATCGGTATACCTACTTTTCTACCCCTACCTTCTCGCCAACCGCCCCTCCTTCGGGCTACATGCCCCTTTGCGCCCTTATTGCGATGGAGGGGAGCACACCCGAAATACCAAGAGAAAGTCTGCTGATCCTTACAGCATTCCATGGAAACCCCAGTCGCAATGGTGGACTGCATCGGTATGGTAAGTGGCTGAAGTGTTTATGACATGCATGGGCAAGTACAAAATCGATATATTTGCACATCCAGGTAAGGCTAAGTTTCAAAATCTAGGAGTATGCATGGGCACTGCACACTACTCAACGAAAGCGCCACCCCTTGCTGCAGGCCCATCGTCGTATTCATTACCTTCCTTGTTATTGATTTTTTCCGACCCTCCACCGCCACCTGCATAATCTCCCCTGCCTCTTAGCCACCCCTTATCACGCCCCCATTTCTCTCTCCTCACTCACTCCCTACTACCCTACAACCGTGCGCCATGGTGGGGCCCTTACTCGACTGGCTTTTAGGACCGCCATTGTCTCTACTAGGAGATTTTTCTATAATCGTTTATGCGATAACTGTACACTGGCCTGTTCGGCCAGAAATAATTGTCGTGGCACTGAAACACCAGTAAATAAGCGCTCATTCATTGTTCAATTCAATCCATATGAAATAATCTGACTCGCCGGTATGCCATTTAGCCCCACGTTGACCCTGGTTCACTGCCGTGCGGGCGATATAAAGCACACCTAACTAGTTAGTTGTGAAGGTATTACCAGGAGCATGGTAGATATTCATGCAAGGGGATGATATTAGCGACCGTATCACGGAATCCGGAGAACAATGCACTTGCTCGTCAGGCCCCCTTATGCAATGCATACAATTGGTAAAATAGGTGGCCTCATCAGGTAACCAGGCAACGGTATAGGCCACACCCTCTGAAAAAGATGTATATATAGCCAGACATATCGTGCTCCCGGTGCGGCTCCCCTGTAGCCTTTCGCAGTGCACGTCTGGTCTATATACGGATTCTCTATCCACAATTCCACATTCGCAATTTTGCTGTTGAGCACGAATATCATTTCTACCATTATAGCTACAATCGTCGAACCCTTACCAACCCGCTCGCTGCCAGATTTTTGCAACCATGCTGGCTGTCCTCGATCCTAATCCTCCCGCCTCTGCCGACAATGTGGACGGCCCTCCCCCGACTACTTTAATTCCCCTGGTCAAGCCCGTTCACCCTGAGCCGGGTTACGGCCAGGTTTCGGTGGGGACTCCCCTGTCAACCAACCTCCACCCCGATAGACTCTGCAAGGTGGCCTGGGGCATCCTTTTGTCCCGCTACACCGGTGCTGAACAGGTTGCTTTCGGCCATGTCCAGGCCCCGTCGCCGCCGCTGGACCCTACAGTACCGGCCAACAATCTCACCATATGTGGCTTGCGCCTTGATCCCAGTGTCAAGCTTTCCTCGGCTCTCGGATATCCGACCTCCTTTTCTGATCATCCTTTGCTTCAACAGGAGTGGCAGATACAGACTGGCGAACAGGGCCAGCTCAACACCGTCCTAGTTAGCTACGCCAACTATTCATCTACTCAGTCTTGGGACCACAACCCATTGAGTCTCAACCCCAAACACAAGTCTAGCGTCAGCGTCGAACAGGCCTCCCTTACTATGTTGGCAACGATGACTCGGGCCGTCCTCGTCATCTCCTGGCAGATGGTCACGGGTAATCTAGAGGTCTGTCTGGCCTTTGACCGCACCCAGGTGACCGAGGCAGCGGTGCAGGAACTCGGACGCCAATTCAGTATCATTGTCTGTACCATGGCCGAGGCGATGGTGCATTCCAAACAGCTCGCACACTTAACCATCGCCGATGTGGCCTGGGTAGATGGAATCGAGCGTCAACGCCTCCTGCAGTTCGCTGGCACCATCAGTCACCCTGATGCAGTCAATACTCCAGTCCACCTCCTAGTCAGTCAATGGGCGGTTAGGACCCCTGACGGTATCGCTCTGGACCAGGAGGGCCGCACCGTCACCTACGCCGAGTTTGACCGGATGACTTCGGCCCTGGCCCAGATGCTTACCCGTAACCATGGAGCCCAGCCCGAGGTCCGGATCGCTCTCCTCCTGCCCAAGTCCATCGAGTTTATTATAGCCCTGTTTGCTGTGCTCAAGTCTGGCGCCGCCTACGTGCCCATCGACCCGGAGTACCCAGAAGAGCGTATCCGCTACATTATAGAGGACAGCAGGGCTACCCTGGTCCTGGCAAGCTCTATTACGCAGGGTCGTCTGGGTAATATCACTTGCCCCAAGCTACTGGTTAGCGATGTGGCCAAGACTTTGTCAAACACCGAAGACAACGCCTGTCCGTTCATTGCTCACCATTCTGAACCTACGGACCTAGCCTATATCGTGTACACATCGGGCACCACCGGCCAGCCCAAGGGTGTGATGGTTGAGCACGGCAGTATAGCTTCCTTCACCGTCGATCCTACATTCAATGACTTCTATGGGCCGGGTCAGCGTGACCTCTTGGTCATGTCCATTGGATTCGATGGTATTTTATGGTCCGCTATGAAAACCTTATGCAATGGTGGAACGCTGGTCCTCCCTGGTCCAGACCTGCTTGGTGACCTCGCAGGTGTCCATACTGCCAGTGTCACCCCGTCCTTTCTAGCTAAGCTGCGTCCTGAGCAGTTCCCACTGCTCCGCGGAATTATCTGCGGTGGAGAGCCCTGCAACCAGCGTCTGGTTAACTCCTGGAGTTCACACTGTGACCTCGTCAATTGCTATGGTCCCACCGAAACAACCGTGATTTCCCTCACCTCTGTCCTTCGTATAAACGACATGATAACCGTAGGCCAGCCCCTGCGCAACGTCCTGGCCTACATTGTTGACGACGACCTGCATTTGGTCCCGGTGGGTGCACCTGGTCAGCTCCTCATCGGCGGTTTAGGTGTGGCACGTGGCTACTGCAACCAACCCGAACTCACCGCCCAGAGGTTCATTGCTAACCCGTTCGGTCCCGGTCGCGTGTACCTGACGGGCGACCGGGCCCGTTGGTTACCTAATGGCCAGGTCGACCTGTTAGGCCGCATGGACCATCAGGTCAAGCTACGCGGTTATCGTATCGAACTCGAGGAGGTCGAGGCCACCGCCATTAGTTTTTCTACCGTTCAACTCGCCGTGGCGGTGGTGCGGAATGATCGCCTGGTCCTGTTCGTGGAGCCACAGTCAGTGGATATCTCGGCACTGCTCGACCACCTCCGTAACCGCCTGGCTAATTTCATGGTGCCTGATCACGTTGCCCCGGTGACTCAACTCCCACTGACTACCAACGGCAAGGTCGACCGTAGGGCCTTGCCAGACCTCGCCACGCCCATTCCAGAGGCACCCCCCGTTGATTCCAGTGACTTCACCGACCTTGAACTCCGTCTGCGCGAGGCCTGGGTCCAGGTCCTATCACTCTCAGCCGAGCGTATTGGAGCGACTGACGACTTCTTCCGCGTCGGCGGAGACTCCATCTCAGCAATCCTTCTCGTATCTAAATGTCAACAGTTGGGGTTCAGGATCACCGTGCCACTCATCTACGAATGCCGCCAGCTTCGAGCCTTGGCCGCCCGATTGACGCCACTTGCCAAGGTCGCAGCTGAAGCAAATCAGCGTCAAGTGCAAGGCCCAGTCGAGCTTACCCCTATCCAGCACCGGTTCTTTAGCCAACCGCTCCGCAACCCCCACCACTTCAACCAGTCCTTCACCCTGCGTGTGTGCACTTCCGTCACCCCTGACCAAGTTAACCGCGCCCTGGTCCAACTGGTCAACCACCATGACATCCTACGTGCTCGTTTCCTTCTAAACGACCAGGGTGCTTGGACGCAGTGCATTCCTTCGTCCGAGGCAATCCCTGACCACGTTAGCCTCACCGAGGCCACCGTGACTGAAATCGACTACGCCGACCGTATCCTGAAGGTCCAGGCCAGTTTAAACCTCACCGATGGGCCCATTATGGCCGCCTGCGTCATCCACTCACATGATCGACCCAAACACAAACGTCTGTTCTGGACCATCCACCACGCCCTGGTTGACCTGGTCTCCTGGCGTGTCCTGATCGAGGACCTGCAGACCCTGCTCACCGGGGGTCAGCTGCCGCCCAAGACCCTGTCCTTCCAGACCTGGTG